>VDFB02056351.1:25628816-25701151 GCA_007258455.2 Sequoia sempervirens
ATGTCCTATAGTGGTTTTTAAAATGGAAGGGCAGTCAATAATTCTTAGGAAAGAGGTTCCTAAAACTAAAAATACAGTGGTATGTAGGTCTGAAAGTGAAAAGGCTATGAGGACAGTGAATTGGATGCCTAAATTCAAGGAAAAGGGTGGAATGGGACAAGTGGAAAGGAAAGGACATGGATATGAAGGTAGGTATGCTACTTGGACAAGTCAAAGAAAATTTGGAGAAGGTTCTATATCAGTCACAAATGCAAGAGAAGTCATAGGATGTGTAACATGTCAAGGAAAACATTACCATGTTGGTCAAGAGCACAAGAATGGTAAGCACAAATCAAGTTTTCTGAATTTACCAGTGAAGATGTCTTTTGCAAGTCAGGGAAATGAAGCTTTTAAAGGAGGATCAAAAGTAAATCAGTTTCTAGAGGCATGGGAACCTTTTAGGCGATGTGAATGGTTCAAGAGCACCTATCCATTTCAATGAATTTTCTCTAAGTGTTACATGAGAGGTTGAGTCTAGGTGTCAAATTCTAGGATGTTTGAGTGTTTTGAGTCTAAATAAGGTCTAATGAGACCATTTGTGATGTAATTGGCAACTTTGGGGTCTATATTGTAAATGTTGCAAATCATGTTGGAAATGTTCTCAAGTTTGACAAAAGTTGTCAAGATAGGTAAAATGTTGATTTTCTTATGTGAATTCATGTTTTGGAATTGAATAAGGTCTAAATAGACCATCTCTAATTTTTTCAGGATTCGAGGAGGGTCAAGTTGCAAATATTGCAATAATATGTAAAACGTTGTCAACATACACTTGCAAAAATGCAAAACTTGTAAAGGCTTAGAAGCCTAATGATCATAAGGAGTTTGTAATTTAGTTGGAAGTTGTTGAGTCAATTTCTTATGGTGGGAAAACCTTTAAAAAGGTTTGGATCATCATTGTAAGAGTTGGTTGGCAGATTTGAAGCAAAAACTCAATAAAGTTCTCATTGTTTTTCAAGAAATTTTTTGTATTGTTCATCATTTGTAGGCCTGTACGATAACGTACAGCCACTAGTTGTTCCATCTCTTCAAGAAGTCTGTGGTAACATGAGTTAAATTCATTTTGTGATTGGTTTGAGAGGATAAAAGTGAATTTGAAGCATTTTACATTTGTTTCGTTGAAATCTCGTGAGGATACCTTGTTTTGGGATTGATAAGCATTTAAAATGTTTTAACGACCCCTTTCACTGATTGTAATCACTATGATTGGTGAAATGGGTCCTAAAGTGTAGGATTAGATGTTAGGATGATTTTTTTGTGATGGGAGAAAGGAATAGAGAAGTTTGAGTTGTTGTCCTTGGTGGGATTGTGAGGAAAAGAGCATGAAATTTGAGGTTTTTGTCTAGGGTTTGATAAAATCCTTGAGGGCAGTGATATTTCTAGAGCTTTTAAGCATGTGTAGGTGAGAATAAGGGTGTTTGAGTTGGTGGCAAGGTCTGGTAAAGTCCGGAGGTAGATTTTTCAATAAGCCCTAGGGTATATTGTGAAAATTAAGGGTTTTTGTGTTTAGAGTGTTGCAGGGCCTAACTTTCCCTAAGAGTTGTGGTTTTGGTGATCTCTCAGGCTACTAAGTGCTGCCCAATCTATTTTTGGGTGAAAGAGAAAGTTTAAGGTGGATCTCCTTTGTAAATATGACCTAATTAGGGTCTTGTACAATGTTATTTCAAGCTTTTGTGAAAGTTTGTCCAAATGAGTCATAGGTGGGATTGATGTATGTCAGATTAGGCCTTAATGGGTGCCTAGAATTGTAATCTATGGTAGAGATTGTTAAGATTTTTAGAGAGTTAAGTTGAGAAAATTGGGTCTATTGACCTACAAGGGTGTCAAGGTGAAATAGTGGGAAAACAAGCCAAGTTTGAGTTTGTGAGTAGAATGGTGATTTGAAATCTTTTGAATTGATAAAGTGAAGGGTTTGTCAACCTAGGTTGCTATCAATTATCTAATTAAATGGGATGAAAATTAGCATGAAAGAAGATGAATTAACCTAATAAAATCGATTATCTAATTCATAGATGAAAGTGATGAATATAATTAAATAATTTAGATTATTTAATTAAATGGTTGAAAAGAGGTGATTGAGGATGAAAATAGTGTTAATGATCAATTTCAGATGTGCAATATTGATAAGGACGATTTTAAGTGTCTATATTTTTCCCCTCTTTGAAGTGAGTTACCTGTTACTTTCGTTCAAAGACTGACGTATTTCAGATCAATGTTGTTGCTCAGATCAAAAATTTAAAAAATTCTTGATTTTTTGGATGCCCCATTGTTGCCTCGGCAGAAGGAATTATGCTGGTACACTATCCCCTCAAAAGATAGAGCAATTTTTTTAATTTTTAGGTCAAGATCGCAACAAACATTTCACATAGGTTCACTTGAAGAAAATAATAAAAAATAATCTCCAGGACATGAGAATAGGTCCATGACACTAAAAAATTCCTCAAAGTAGGATTCATAGCTCAAAAATTGATTAAAAGGATTAAAAACCATTTCCCCCCTCAAATTAGGTCAAAAATCCTAATTTTTAGGTTTAAATAGCAGTGGAGGGGTCACTTTCAATTCATTTGCACTCATTGCTTTAGTGAAT
The DNA here is from genome assembly GCA_007258455.2 of Sequoia sempervirens. Lineage (NCBI taxonomy): Eukaryota > Viridiplantae > Streptophyta > Pinopsida > Cupressales > Cupressaceae > Sequoia > Sequoia sempervirens. The sequence continues at coordinate 25,631,440 of VDFB02056351.1, forward strand.
TGCTACTGATTTTTCTCTAACACCTTGAAATGATGGATGATCCTATGCTCCCCCAACACCTTGGGGATAGGGTATGAGAGTTCAAGCAGTCTGTCGACACAAGACCCCTAGTTCACACTTTGAGATTTATTTTGTTTTCATAGTTTTTACGCATTTATTTTGAGTTTAGCTAGGTTAGACAATTGTGTCATAGTATTGAAATTTTTTTGTCATGGTCAGTGACGTAATTGCACTACAATGACACAATTGCAATAATGTGATGCAATCTCCAATTTAGGTATAGAGTCACAATTGTAGGATAGGAGCACAATGGGCTATTTTGGTCCAGCGATACAATTGTATAATATGACACAGTTGTAAAATAGGATCATAGAAGTTAATTTAGCTCCAGCAACACATTTGAATGTCATTACTCAATTGTATATAGTGACACAATTGCAAATGAATAGATCAGGGCAATTATAAAATTGGCACACAATTACAGATTTAGGATTTTAGACTCAAAATTTTGTCATTTTTAGCAAATTTGACGTTGTTCGCTTCATGCATGCAGGAGGTCATTCGACCACTCATGTCCCATGAGTGTAGACCTAGCATTCTTTCTCATATTCACCATTTTGGTGATGATGACTTATTCATTGGAATTATTGGATTAGGGTTCGTAGCACACATGAGAGAGATCTAGAACCATCTAGCTATGATGGTGGAGCACTGGCACAATGAGACTTCATTCCACCTTCCCATTAGAAAGGCCTTGATTACTCTGGAGGACATGTGCACATTTTGTAGGTTCCCATGCATGAGGAGAGGGTTATATATGACATTGACACTAGGATGGACGTAATTTATGATGTTCTCAATGTAGATGTCTTGTGGGTTGATAGCCATTAGGTCAACTTGTGACAGTATAGATGACAGGTTCTAGATTTGACACTAGTTATCAGAGCTTTGATTAGTAGAGTATTGGTGCCAAACAGATGAGGTAGAGGATTCAACTTCCTTTGGGGGTAGTCCTAGGAGGGGATGGTTCAAAGGATGAATCTCTACACTTGGGGCCCCAATATTCTTGCCTCACTATACCATGATATGCATCAGGTTATCTACCTTTGAGGGAAAAAATTAGTAGCCAAAGTCACATTGCTACACATTTGGGCTTGGGAGCACATCATTGTACTCATACCTATCATCACCCTTGTTGAAATTGATCCAGACCAACCTATTGTCTATAGATATGGAGCTATCACCACCCTATAACACATAGGCACTACTAGCATAGCCTACTGGAGGTGAGTGATTGATGATATTATAGTATTTCAATGGAGGATGTTGATCTAGGCCCATCCCTAGTATGACAACTAGGATCAATTATTCTACACTCGAAAAAAAAGATATATTCTTGGATGAGAGCACACCATGGTAGAGAGGTACTTGCCTAATTGGGTAGCACACTAGTTTGGTGAGGTACAAGATGTGGTACTACCTACAGATAGATCCATATTTGCATGACTGCAAGAGAGACAGTTTGGGGACAAAAGGTCCATCCATAGGTTGCCATCGATGCTTTTAGATAGCTTTCCCCATGACCATGGGTATATGTCGGAGGTCCATATGATGTAGGGACTACCCCTTCCTATGATGTATGGTTTCTACAACATGCCTTGGTGTGGTTGACAGATCCAACCGGTGGACAAGTATAGGGTCAAGATAGAGGATAGAGGCATGGTAGAGCACAATAGCCTCCCTGTGATGCTTAGTGGCAGTAGTGATAAGAATCAAGTGCCAAGTGAGGGGAACTAGTAGTACAGATAGAAAGACTAGGGTGATGGTCATCAACCAAGGTTTGGATAGGTTTTGATATAGCCTCCTCTGATTCATCCATTGTAATAGGAACCACCATGACCACCACCACATCAATAATAACAACAACCACAACAGAAGCCACAAGGGCTTGATACAAGAGATGCACATATCTAGGCATTAACTATTGAGAGAGATAGAATTATGCAAGAGTAGGATAACACTTGCCAATAGGTACAAAAGGTGACTAGGGAGAGGGACCTTGAGCATCAACAGGTACAATAGCTAACTATTCAGCTAGCTCAGGAGATAGGGAACAAACAACAACTAGAGGCTATCACCACTCAGACATAGGGGTAGGTCGTATCAGCACACATGTATGGATAGGCCATGGATGAGGCCATGTACTACTAGACTTTGTATTATAGAGATGTTTCTCAACACCAACAACAACCAAAATTTTCCCACAAGAGTGGTGTTCCACCTAGTGGTTTGAGTGGTGCACCCTCAATCCATCAGTATCCTTTGGGGGGAGTCTCGTCATGAGGATTGTTAGAGCGAAGGATATCTCCACATTCATAAACACATTTTTGATATACAAGCCTGATTTGTTATGTATATACTTCATGAATTTCCCTAATTGTTTCCACTTATTTTACCAAAGGTTGATGATGACAACCGATTTATTATGGATGGGAGTTTATTGCAGGTGAAAGTGAAATGGGATGGGTGGTTTTGGATTTTTTGGAATATTTCAATGTTTTGAGGCTATTTTTGATCTTTTCAGATTATGCAAATGTTTAGGTTTTTCAAGTTATTTGGGGTTGTTTTGGATTTTCAAACTTTTTTATTTTTTTATTTTTGAGATTAGATCAATGCCTAAAGCTAAATTGACCTAATGCCTCAAGGGCTCATTAGTGATGGCCTTTCCTATGTTATACGCATAGAGAGGATGTAGTTTTACTGACTCTGACCAGTAACCCTTTATTGATGACATATGAACATTGATGGATTGTTAGTTTATTGTGATGTACTCCTAAAGGATTGACCTAATGCCTCAGGGGTGCATTAATGATGACATTGCCTACGTTTAAGCTTAGAGGCAATGTAGTTTGACAACCATGTTTTTGAATTTTTTCCTTGTTAGACCTATTTAGGGATTTTGATGTGATTTGGATTTTTTTGGATTTTTGAAGATGTTTTGAATGTTTTGAAATTTGAGAGACTTTGCAAATGTTTTTTGGATTTGTTGGATTTTGTGAATATTTTTGAATTTTTTGAAATAACCTTAAAGGGATATATAAGAACTTGATTTGATGCAAGTATAGAAAAATTCCCCCATTATGACAAGATGGGATACCTTGATATAGGCAGGACAAACAAACCTTAGGAATGTGCCAAGTAGTACCAAAGGGGAACATGATACTTACCTAATATCCAGCTATGACACAGATGCAAATGGGTGATGGATAAAATAGGATGAATGTGATGGATGATGAAGTAGGATAAGCCAAAGATTCAATGATGGATGGATACTGATTATTTACGTGAGGTTCTTATTTTCTAGGTTTTCAACAAGGTACTTTCCCAAAGCGCCACTGAAGTGGTTTTCACTAGAGGATGATTTTTTCTTTACTGTTTTTAATCCTTTTTTCTTTTTTTTTGGATTTTGTTCTTTTTTAATTTTTTTGAATTTTCTGGAATTATACCCTTCAATCCTAGGTGTAAAAATTCTTGAGATGTGAGTTATTGATAGGCTCCTACAAGGGTTCTCCTTCAGTGTTGACAATTGATAGGCTCCAAAACCATAACTAGTTGTGATGATGAATGGTCCTAGACAATTAGGTTCAAACTTCCCTTTGCTATCTGGATCTGACATGTTCTTCTGATTCTCCTTCAACACAAGATCTCCCACCTCAAAGGACTGACTTTTGATTTTATTATTATAGCTTCTTTTTATTCGATTCTGATAAGCCTGCAAGTGATTCAAATCTCCAAGACAATGCTCATCTAGCAACTCTATCTCATTCAACTAGGATACTCTATACTCTTCATTGGTAATGAGTTTTTGCAATGATACTCTCAGTGATGGGAGCTCGACCTCAATAGGTATGATAGCTTAAGTTCCATAAACTAGGGAAAAGTGGGTGGCACCTGTAGGCATGTAGATACTAGTTCTATAGGCCCATAAGGCGAGGTTTAATTAAAAATTTCAGACAGGACCACCTTCGTTGACCGTCTTTTTAAGTATCTTTAGGATGGTTTTGTTCAAAGCCTCAACTTGATCATTTCCTAGGGATTGTATGGAGTGGAATACGGATGTCTAATATTGAACCTTTGACATAACTCATGGACATCCTAATTTTTGAAAGGTGTTCCATTATTTGAGACAAGGTCTTTGGAACACCATAGTGACAAATGAGGTAGTTCAAGATGAATTTAGAGATTTTTTTACTCATAATGTAGGTCATAGGGATCACTTTAACCCACTTTGTAAAATACTCAATGGCTATAATGATAAACTTTTGATGGTTAGATGAGGTAGGGGTGATCTTTCCTATGAGGTTGAGTCCCCATTGTAACAAAGGCCAAGGTGTAGTGATGGGTTGAAGTTCTTGAGCTAGTGCATGGATAAGATCCCATGTTGTTGGCATGGCATGTACTTCTTGAAATATTGATGAGCTTCTTGTTCCATAGTAGGCCAGTAATACCCTATCCTCAATAGTTTCTTAGCCAAGGTCATACCACTTTAATGTGATCCACAAATTCCTTTGTGTACTTTCAACACAATCAAAACTTCTTCTTGGTTAAGACATTGTAATAATGTTCCTTCAAGACTTTGATGGTAAAGGGTATCACCTATCATAACAAATTGGGATGCTTTCTTGACAAAGTTTTTCTTAAGGTTTGGAGTAATGTCAGATGAGAGTATACCTCTGTGTAGGTAGGTAAAGATGTCATGATACACTAATGATTTCAAATATGAATTTGTATTCTAGTACCTTGGATGTTGGTACAAGAAGCTGCTCAACAAGGAATACACATTTAAAAATGTTATGCAACATATCTAACAAGGACCCAATAGCTGCCATAGCATCAACTACTTAGTTGTTGACATGGGTTATTTTCTCAAATGTGATTTCGATGAAGAAATATTTGAGACTCTCCACCATATTTTTGTAAGGTGTGAGCTTATCATCCTTGGTCTGATAATCATCATTGACTTGATTTAAAATTAGTTGTGAATATCCATAGACCTTCAATTCTTGGATTTGCCATTGTATTGTGATTCTTAATCCTGTGATAAGAGCTTCTTACTCAATGATATTATTGGTGCATGGGAAAGATAGAGGATATGACATAGGAATACAATCACCTTATGAGGTGATGAAAATAATGTTTGCTTTAGATCCTTGTTGTGTATGTGAACCATCAAAGTACATCTTCCATTGATCCACTATGTTGAGGGAAAATACCAAGTCATCAGGAAATTGAGACACCAATGGATTCTATGCATAGATAGGTTCCTCTACTAGTTGCTCTATGATAACCTTACATTGATAGCCTTTCAATCCACATAATCTATATCAAGTTTTATTAGGGTCACCACCCACTTATCCATTCATCCAATGAGGGTAGGTTTAGCTAACAAATATTTCAACGAATCTATCTTAGTGATGAGCTTTATTTTTTGTGAAAGCATGTAGTGTCTAAATTTTTGTGAGGAAAACACCACTACTAGGAAGACCTTTTCAATGGATGAGTAATTCATCTCATATCCAACCAAATTCCAACTGATGTAGTAAATTGCTCTTTCCTTTCATGTTTCATCATGTTAAGCAAGAAGGGAACCCAAAGTTGCTAATGTAGATGAGATATATAGAATCAAATGTTTATTTGGTATTGGTGGCATAAGGACATGAGGTGTTATTAGATAATATTTATTTTTCTAGAATGCTTTGTCACATTTCTCATCCCATTTGTATGTTATTCCCTTGTGAAGAAGGTGAGAAAATGGATAATCTTATCCACTAGTTGTGTTATAAATCTCCTGATAGAATGCAATCTCCCTTGTAAACCTCACATTTTCTTCAATGTTTTTGGTGGTTCCATATCCAAAATTTCTTTGACCTTAGCTGGATCTATCTCAATTCCTCTATGTGGCATAATGTACCCTAAGAGTTTTCTTGATGTTACACAAAAGATGCACTTTTTTGGATTCAACTGCACCTTGTACTCTTCGAGTCTGTCAAACATTGGTCCTAATACTTCTATATGTTCCTTCCTAATTCTTGACTTAGCTAAAATTTCCTCTAAATAGTCTTCTACAATCTTTTGGATCATGTCATGAAAGATCAATGTCATTGCTCTCTAATAAGTGGCTCTAGCATTCTTGAACCCAAATGGCATCATATTCTAGTAGTAGGCTCCCCATAGACATGTAAATGTTATTTTGTGTTGGTCTTCCTTGGAAATCATGATTTGGTTGTATCCTGAGAATCTATCCATAAGTAATAGTATCTCATGTCCAACATTCAAATCTACAATGGTGTCAATGTTTGGAAGAGGAAAATTGTCTTTGGGACATGCTTTGTTTAAATATCTGAAATCAATACATATTTTCATGCCCCAAGTGGGTTTTGAGAGGAGGAACAAGTTTGAAACCCACTTAGGATAATATATTGGCTAGATAAATACAATGTTAAGAGGTTTCTACAATTCCAGTTTAACCAACAACGCTATCTTTGGATGCATCTTTCTCATCTTCTACTTTACTAGTTTAGCATGAGGATATACTGAAAGATGGTGGACAACTACTTTAGGACCAAGGCCAGGCATATCTATATAGGACCTTGCAAATTTTTCCTTTTTCTCTTTTAAGAAAGCTACCAAGCTTTGTTGGTCTTCATCCAATAGTGATTTTGTATAGAAAGTGATATTCAGGTGCCTCATTTTTCCCCACATTGACTAGATTAGCTTTCTTAACAAGCACTTTTAACTTTTCCTGATGTATTGCACTAAGGGAAAGATTGATTCCCTCATCCTTCGATGCCTCAGAGAGGTTTTCACCATTAGATGCATCCTTTTTTTACTATTTTATGATAAAAATTTCCACTATATGGTTTTCACTTAAGGAATGACAAATGATTCTCATATTGTTCATTTTGTGACTACGAGACTCAATTGTTTCCCCATAGTAAGCTTGTGTATCCAGTTCAATATCAAAACTTGTTTTGTTATCCCCGTATGGCATGTTCTCTTGAAGTCCCATGAACTTAGAGATAGCTTCATTATTTTTGAAAAAATCCAAAATAGGTGGTCCTCATTGGTCCCAGTTTATGAGTTGAGGGTAGACTAGCTTGAGTTTAGTGATTTTTCTATTTGGAGCAAAGGATGTAGTGGTTATCATGAATATACAAATATCCTCAAATAGATCAGTGATTTTGAGGGGGAAGTCATCAATGTTCATCACATGATGTAGGTAACCAAGAGGAAGATTCAAATGCCTTAATAGAAGAACCCTTGCCAAGAATGGTCACTTTACTTTTGGTACATCCAAGACCAAGATTCTTAGGTCATTTCTTAGGAGTAAGTAGTTCTAGCAAACCATTATTGTTTTGGCCCAAATTCTCATTCTTGTTCTATCACCAACCCATCATCTACAATCCTTTCTTGTCATTTTCTATTGGAATAATGGGCTTGGGTCTGTTATCTTGATATAATAATTTAGATACATTCTCCTCATCAATGACTTATTTGTTAAAATCTCCCTGCTTTGTGAAAGTGTTAGATGCTACTTTGATTGTCTCAGATATCTTATTAATAGGTTGAGGCTTCCCATGACATTTAGGAGAAAGAGGAAACTCTCCAATTACAAAAAGAATCCTTCTTCAAGTTATAGTCTCCACAACCATTGTCTTTGATCACTGCTTTAATATCAAGGATATTATGCATGATGGGTGTTTTTTAATTCTGAGGTGGAAGCTAGGGAGGATGGGTCAATGAATGAGGAGGATATTTTCACTTCATCGTTCTTAGGCACTCATGGTATCTTGTAGTATTTTTCTTCTAGATTTTTACAATAGTAGAATGGTTCAAGATCGCAATGGGTTGTGACTTCTCTACCTTCATAGGGAAATTTAACGCATTGATGGTATGTAGAAGCTATGGCTTGCATGGCATTGATTCATGGACGATCTAGAAGAATATTACATGGAAGGTCAAGGTCAAGCACTTGGAAGTAGTTTATAAAATTATGGGTCCTAGTTGGATGGGGAGTTTGATTGTTCCTTGAGAAACATGTTCTTTATCATCATATGCTCTTATAGTGACACCTTTCTCCTTTTCAATGACATCTTCATAGTAACCAAATTTCTTGATTAGTTGAAGCGTACACATATTAATACCAGCACCACCATCCACCAAGACTCATTTGGATTTGTTTTATGAATGAGGACCTCAAAATGCAATGCATGATTGTGTGATGGATATGTTGGGACGTATTGTTCAAAAAAGGTGAGAAGATGAGGAGTGGTAATGTGTGTGATCATAGCCTGGAATTGTTTTGTATCAAGATTCTTAGGTATGGAAGAAGTTGATAAAGCCTTTTCTAAGATATACCTATGTGTGGAAGATAGTTTTAGTAACTCCAAGATGGAGATTTGGGTAGGGGTCTTCTTCAATTTTTCTAGGAGACTATAATCACTAGGGTTTAACTTTGGAAGTGAGGGTTGCACCCTAGGTTGCAATGGTGCTCCTTGGATTATGACCTTTCCTTGACATGCGGTGACTCCACACTCTTCACTAGGCCCTTTGATTGTGATTATGGATATAAAATTATCACATGATGCTACCAAATTGTTATAGACATGATCCACGTTGGTATAATCCTTCCCCTTACCATTTTAATTTCCCTTAATATGGTCAAGCATCAGGTTCTTGTATATTTTAAGATCTTAATTTCTCAATTGTTGATCTATGGTTATGTCTCCATTGTCAATAAGATCTTGAAATATTTTTTTTAGTTTTATGTAGCTTGTTGTCTTGTGTCCCTTGATTTTATGAAAATCACAAAGATCCTTCTTGTTATACCATGGTGGTTTGACTTGAGGTTCTTGGTAATTTTTATAATTAGGGAGCATGATGAGATTGGATTGCACTAACTTTGGCATGAAAGCTTCAATAGGTTCCCCCAAAGGTGTTTACTTACATCGTTGAGAGTATTTTTTTCTAGGGGGTGGTCCTCTTTGAGCATTCGCATTGTTGATTGTGTGTTGGTTGTTTTGCAGCTGCATGTTTGGTTGTTGCATGTTTTTTAATGTGTTTTTTTGTTGGGTGTTTTTTTTTTTGATCACTTAGAACCACTTTTTCATTGACAACACCATCATTAGTGGCATTCTTATTCTTGGACAGAATGTAGCGCTTGTCATTGGAACTTGTAGATGGGTAGTTTTCCTTGTATGCTTGCATTTTTCCTTATGCAATAAGGGTTCTTGCAATTTTAAGACCCCTAGGAATAATTCCCTCATATGACAAGACACATTGCATTTTCAATTGGAAGGATAGATCTCTTTCCATGTTGGAAATAATGATCCCTATTTGTTGCTCTTTAGGAATTGGCCATTTGCATTTTCTATCTCTACACCTCCATCATTGTAAGAAATTTGCAAATGATTCACCCTTGTTCTATTTTAGGTTGTATATTTCTTCCAAAATTACTTCCATGTCTAGGTTATAGGAGAAGTGATCCACAAACTAATCTATTATTTCTCGGAAGGTTCGAATCCTAGGAGCTAAATGTGAGAACCATTTTATTGCTTGGCTTCTCAAACTACATGGAAAAAGATGCATCAAATAGGAGTCATTGTATGCTACTTCCATACATGCCATGTAAAATTCCTTGATATGATCTTCTAGATTTCCATGCCCTTTATATTTATTGAATTTTAGGATTTCAAATTCAGTTGGGAATGGTATCATTGCAATGTTTCTATCAAAAGGGTATGGACACAAGTCTCATTGTGCATGTGATTTCTTTGTTTTCCCCACTTGTATGTCTTGATTTTTTTGTGTAAGTGTTTTGATTTGTGAGGAAAAATCGTCTTGAGGATTATTTGGTGGTGGAGCATACTTGTTATATTGTGGAATGATAGATGAATTAAATGTGGGATTCTGATAAGGGTGTGTGTTATATGGTGTGTATAGTGGATTTTAATATTGTGTATGTAATGGTGATAATGGTGGAGGTGTGTTGTATGCTCCTTGCAAGTTTTTGTTCAAGACATTTTATTGCATACTTGTGTATGGTTGTTGTGAGTTATAGTAAAATCCTTTTTGTTGTTTTTGATGAGAATATTGTTGTGCTTGTAATTGAGCTTGTTGTTGTGCTTGAAATTGAGCTTGTAATTGTGCTTGTTGTTCTACTCATAATTGTGCTTATTTTTAGGCTTGTAATTGAGCTTGTTGTTGTTGCGCTAGAAATTGAGCTTGTTGTTGTGATAGAAATTGATCTTGTTTTTGTTGATTTACAATGGATTGTTGATAAGCCAATGCATATTTTCCTTGCAATGATGGAATGATGTTTTGATTTGGGACAATTTGACTTGTTTGCATGTATTAGCTTGAGATGTTTTGATTTTATGGAATGAGTGATGGATTTTGGGGGATTATGTTGTGAGTGGCTTGTGAAGGTGGATTGAGTTCATTTTGGGGTGGTTTATGTGTGATCAAATTTTGAGGGTTGGAAATTTGATTTGGATTTGGTACATTTTGTCCTTGATTTTGTGCTATCAATCCTTGCAAAATTTGAGATTGGGATGGAGGAATGTAAGATTGAGGTCCCATTTGATTTTGCATTATTTGAGGGACCAAAGTTTGAGATGGTGCCACCTGGTGTTGTAATGTTAGTGGAATTTTTGGACAAATTGATTGGAAGGATTTCCTTGATTGATTTGATGTTGAGGGACCAATTTATTAGATGTGTTTCCTTGATGTTTTTGATTTGGGACCAATGAGTTTGCTTGATTGATTCGATTTGGGAGCAATGGATTTGATGTGTTTCCTTGGTTGATTTGAGATACTTGTGGAACCATTTGATTTCGAGGGTCAATTGGATGGATTAACATGATTGACCTTGTTGTGTCAAGGATTGACCTTGCACTATTGTTCTCACTTTCCCTTGTAAATTCCATTGGGGTGGTTGACTCACTTGACTTTGTGGAACATTAGGAAAATTTTGGGTACTTGTCGTAATTGAGGAATATGGTTGGGCACAAAATGATGGTGTCCAATTTTTGTTTTGTAGGATAGTTGTGTCTTGGGTACCCAAAGTGGTGTTGTTTCCTAGATTGGGAGTGAGACCAAGTGGGGTTCCTAGTCGAGTTGCAAGACTAGAAGGTAAAGGTTGAGAACACATGTGATGAAGATGTTTGAGTGATAGGTTGAACCACACTTTGGACCAAGGTTTGTGTGATATATTTTTGAGGAATAGATGCCACATTTCCCAAAGGTTGCTACCTAATTGTGTCCAAATCAAATGAGGAAGGGATTTTTTCTCCTTTTTCCAAGGCTAACATGTATTGTGTTGGATTCAATTTCATTAAAGTGTTGATGAGATGGCGAGTCTTGGGATCTTGTTGTGCTTCAAGTAGTTCCTTTGTGGTGAGTTCAAGTGGGTTATTGGTAACATCCTCTACTTCATGTTGAATAGGACAACTGATAGGGGGTGAATTAGTTGTCACATAATTGAACCTTTAATTCAATCACTAGAACTAATACTTAATACTGATTAAATCATTAATCATCAAATTACAATGGAGAAAATCAAATCCAACACACACACATAGTAACACCATATTTACATGGAAAACCCAATGAGGGAAAAACCACAGTGAGGATTAACTCACACTATAGAGAATATCAAAACTGATTACGAAAAGGAGCACTACCTGAAATAAGGACTCCCTGTCCAAAACAATGAATCACTATCCAACAGGGCTACAACTCAGAGGACTCACTACCATAGAGATACAAAGAAGACAAAGAAGGCTTGTTATAGAGAGACTACAATCCCAATGCAACAAAGGATTCCACCATAGTCACTCGATCAACTTGCATGAATGATAGATTTCACCTTCTGATCATTGCATCTAGAATTCAACATTAAGCTTTGCATTGATCTCCCACACTCTCAACACACACTCTTACTGAATAGAATCAATGTCACACAAAATTGTACTTTCTCTTTTCTCTTATCGTGCTTCTTCTTCGCTCTTGTATATTTTCCATTACTAACTCATCTTGTATTTATACCATGTTCAACTTTGAAACATATCCAAATTCGGTTATCAAAATCCAAATTCAAATTAGGTCAGCACCAAAACATCCTAGGGTGGAATTAGAATGAGGGCAACCCAAACATACACTTCATCATTCTCAAAAGTAGTATTTCACACAAGGTCATCCACACCAGAGTAAAACACATAGAACTATTACGCAAAAACTTTCCAAATGCCAAAATTAACTTCAATACAATCAAGGCAACCCAAGTTTAGAACCATACATCATAAGACTTCATCAAAGAGAAATCTAGACCAACACCATTTCTCCCAAGCCTCAATTAGAATCAAAGAGAACCACAATTGATAATTGGTGAACACAACTTGCACTGTACAACGAACCAACAACCAAGAATATAAATATAGCACCTTCTCACAACCATGAACAACATATCTAAACCACACAAACCCAAGAGAAAATATAGACCAAAAACTAGAGCAACCACATAACACCTGCAACATATCTTTATTACAATTTTCTCAATATCATTGAAATATACAACAACTAGTAGATAACCAACTGACTGGTTGACATCAATGAAAACACCTTCAATCTTTCCATTCTTGAAAAAATATCCCCCTTTTCCATTGATGGTAACACATGATGTGAAAAACCATAAAAGACAACATACAAGCTTTGAATACAATTTTATGTGTCTCCCCTTTGGAAGATAATTCCATATATGCTTATTCTCTCAATTTTTCTTTCCTTTTTCACATGCTTATACTCCCAAAATTTCTTTCCTTTTTCACATGCTCCTTCTCTCAAATTTTCTTTCCTTTTTCACATGCTTCTTCTCCCTCTTTGACATCAATGGAAAAGGAAAAATAATAATTTACATTTATTTCTACTTTGACATGAAAACATAATACTCATAATGACAACACTTGATACTACCTACTCCCCCTGAGAGGCAGCCACCAAAACATCATCCTAGAAGAAAGATAGATCCATAGATACACAGGACTGATGCATCTCCATATACATCTAGTTCAAGAAAGGAGGGGAAATAACCCCAACTTCTCTCAGAGATACTCAAAAGTATCTTTAGGAAGAGCCTTCGTGAAAATATCAGCAACCCGATCCTTCATCGGAACATACTCAAGCTTTACTTCATTCTCCATGACCTTCTCTCTCAAGAAATGATATTCGATAGATATATGCTTTGTCCTTGAGTGCATCACATGATTCTTTGAAATGTCAATTTCAATTGTATTATCACAGAAAATAGAAATGGGATCATCATATACTATTGTGATATCTTTTAATGGTCTATTTCATCCATAGAACTTGTGTACAACAAGATGCAGCAACAATATACTCAAATTCAACAGTAGACAAGGAGACTGAATCTTGCTTCTTACTCAACCATGCCACCAATTAGTATCTTTAGGATACCATAATCCATAATCTGGAGTGTCATTCAAATATCTAAAATTTATTTTAACATGTGTTTCCTTAGGGTCTTCTTTAAATCTAGCCACAAGACAAACAACATGCATTATATCTGGTCTAGTAGCATTCAAGTACAATAGTCCACCAATCATATATCTATACTTGCTCTGATTAGTCTTAGGTGAATCATCAACTTTTTCCAATTTGCATCTAGTCACCATAGGAGTACTTATCGATTTGGAACCATCCAACCCAAACTTCTTCAACATTTATCTCACATACTTAGATGGTGAAATGAAAATTCCCTTCTCTATTTGATTAATCTATATTACAAGAAATAAATTCATCTCTCCAAGCATAGACATTTCAAATTCTTTCTGTGTTTCTTCCGCAAACCTCTTGCACATATTTTCATTTCCTCCAAAGATAATGTCATCAACATACACTAATGCAATCAAAATTCTATCATTTTCAATCTTAAATTACAAATTACTATCTACCATACCTTTGTTAAAGCCTTTCTGAATCAAATACTTATCTAACCTCACATACCATGCTCTAGGAGCTTGCTTCAACCCATATAAAGCTTTCTTCATTCTGCACAATATATCCAGTTGATCTGTTAACTGAAATCCTTTTGGTTCCATATAAACTTCCTCTTCTAGTTCATCATTCAGAAATGCTAACTTGACATCCATTTGATAGACCTTAAAGTCTTTATGAGCTGAAAATTCCAAGAAAATCCTTATAGCTTCCATTCTTGCTACCAGAGCAAAAGTTTCTTGAAAATCTATACCTTCTACCTATGAGTAGCCTTTACACATAGGCCTCACTTTGTTTCTAGCAACTTCTCCATTCTCATTCAACTTGTTTTTGAATACCCATTTTGATCCAATGATGTTTTTGTCTACCAGTTTTGGGACCAGTTCCCAATTTTGATTCTTCTCAATCTGCATAAGTTCTTCTTTCATATCTTCTTTCTAGTGTTCATCTTTACAAGCTTCACCTACAGTCTTCGGTTCAATCTCAAAAAATAGACATAGATTTACTTCAATAGCAACTTTGCTTTTGGTTAACACGCCTTTTGTCTTGTCTCCAATAATCTCTCTTTCTGAATGATTCTTCTGTACATATTTTGGTGTCTTAGGGGACATTACATGAGCACCTTCTTTTGTTTCATTATGTTCATCTTGCTTCCCTTGCTCATCTTTTTAATATTCTTCCACAAATTCTTCTATTCTTACACAATCATGCTCATCAAATACATATTCGTCAATGTCAATAGGATTCTTCATTGTCTCATCAACCTTTACATTTGAGCTCTCTATCTTTCTCAGTCTTTTATTGAAACATATGTATTCCTTGCTATTAGTAGAATATCCAAGAAAAATTCCTTCATCACTTCTTGCATCAAACTTACCCAAAGTTTACTCATCTCTTTTGATATAGCACTTGCTTCTAGATACTTCAAAATATTTAACAGTAGGAATTCTTCCATGCCATAGCTCGTAGGGAGTCTTTATACTATTTTCTCTTTCTTGAACTCAATTGAATACATAAACATCAGTATGAATAGATTATTTCCAATAAACTTCTGGTAAACCAACCTCAATAATCATCTATCTAGCAACCTCTTGAATTATTTTGTTTTTCCTTTCAACAACTCCATTTTGTTGAGGAGTTCTCAAGGAAGATAACTATCTCTTTATTCCATGCACTTCACAAAACATTTTAAACTCATGGGAGGTGAATTCTCCAAGTCTGTCAGATCTTAAACATTTTATCTTCAAATTCACTTCATTTTCAACCATAGCTTTGAATGCCTTGAATCTATCTAATGCATCTAATTTCTCTCTAATAAATGTAACCCATGTATATCTAGAATAATCATCAAATAAAAGCATAAATTTCCTTTCACCAAGTAGAATTATTATTCTCATAAGACCACAAAGATCTATATGAACTAAATCCAGTAGTTCGGTAGTGGATTGTTCCTTCGATATGTAATGATATCTCATTTGCTTTCCAAACTAACAATTCTTGCAAATAGCATTAATAGGCTTTGTAATTCTTAGTAAATCTCTCACAACCTAAGCAACATTGATCCTTTCCAATTTATCAAAATTCATGTGACACATTCTCCTATGATATAACCAACTGACATTAATCTGAGTCACGAAACATTGTCCATTAGTACAGTTAAGTTGATAGATATTCCCTTCAGATTTATTTCTTGTAGCAATCAATGTTTTAGATCCTTTTCAGATCTCACATCTCTCATCTTTAAACACAAGATCATATCCTTTTCTGCACATCTTACCAACACTCAACAAATTATGCCTTAAACCCTTAACATAGTAGACATTGTCAGTATGATGCTTGCCATCAAAACTTACTGAACCTATCCCACAAATTTTAGCACCAATATCATCTCCGAACATAACCAATCATGTGATTTGAAAAACCACTATCAACTACCCAATTTTTTTTTCTTTTTTAGCATGTAGGGCAGAGATAATCATACCTTAATTTTTCTCCTTCTCTGGAGGTCTTTCTTTTACCTATCTTAAAGAATTAGTAGAAGTAGGTACATCCTTAATCACCAAGAAAAAACGTTCATAGTCATCAGGGTCTTCATATTCTGAATCCTTATTAGATATACTAGCATTCTCATTCACATAATAAGATCTATTAATCTACTTCCCTTTCTTTTCTTTCTCATATATGTGTTTACTTCTTTTAGCTCTTTTTGGACACTTCGCAACATAATGACCTATTTCTCCACAACTAAAGAATTTAAAGGGAAACTTACCTTCATACTTACAAGAGATTTTTCTCATTTTTCTTACAAATTTGGCTTCTATTTCATCAAATTTTTCTTCATCCAAATCTTCAGTTTTTGTAGATTTAAAAGCAGTCTCTGAATTTCACCCATTCCTTAGACTTAGCTTCCTCATCTCATAAGATATCAAAAATCCCAACAGTAGATCCTTAGTAGAGGTCTTATAATCTATAGTTTTTCCAATAGCACTCACTTTCTCACTGTATGCATCAGGAAGAGTTATGAGAATCTTCTTTACAATCCTGTCTTCATCTATAGTAGCACCAAGTCGTCTCATTCTGGCCACTATCTCATCCAATCTCTATACATAAGCTTTAATATTCTCATCTTCAGACATATGTAGAAGATCAAACTATGTTTCCAAGTTTTGTAATTTCACTTCTTTAACTCTTTCATCACCATCATGCACTCTTTCCAAAGCATCCCAAAATTCCTTAGTCGTTTTCAAAAATTTTACCTTAATCGACTCGAAATGTACGAGACTATTCTTTAAGATGAACTTCACCTTATTGTTCACTTCATGTGTTTTGATCTCTTCAGGTGTACTCAGACCATTAGCAGGAGGAGTGCAAGGATTTTTGTAAGATTTATCCACATTATATCTATAATACTCTAGATATTCTTCCATTAATAATTTCCAGATACCATAGTTAGTTCCATCAAACCTCGAATAATCAAAAATAATTTTGCCAGCCATCACGGACCTTCCTTAAGTAGTTAAGCTCTTCACCAAGGAACCTTGTGCTCTGATACCAATTGTTGAATAGGACAACTAAGAGGGAGGGTGAATCAATTATCACATAATTAAACCTTTAATTCAATCACTAGAACTAATACTTAATACTACTTAAATGATTAATCATCAAATGTCCATGTAGAAACTCAAATCCAACAATACACACGGTAACACTAAATTTACATGGAAAACCCAATGAAATAAAAACCACGATGAGGATTAACTCACACTATAGAGAATACCAAAACCAATTACAAAAAGGATCACTACCTAAAATAAGGACTCATTGTATAGAACAAGGACTCACTATCCAACAAGGCTACAACCCAGAGGGCTCACTGCCACATAGATACAAAGAAGACATGGAATACTTGTTATAGAGAAACTACAATACCAATGAAATAAAGGATTCCACCACAGTCACTTGATCAACTTGCATGAATGATAGAGTTTTCCTTCTGCTAATTGCATTCAAAAACTCAGCATTAAGCTTTGCATTGATCTCCCACACACTTTTACTAATTATAATGAATGTCGTAGAAAACTACACTTTCTCTTTTCTCTTATCACGTTTCTTCTTGGCTCTTGTATATTTTCCATTACTAACTTATCTTGTATTTATACCATCTTCAACTTTATAACATATCCAAATTCAGCTATCCAAATCCAAATTTAAAATTAGGTTGGTGCCAAAACATCCTAGGGTGGAATTAGAATGAGGGTGACCCAAATACACACTTCATTATTCTTGAAAGTAGTATTTCACACAAGGTCGACCACACTAGTGTAAAACACATAGAACCATTAAGCACAAACTTTCCAAATGCCAAAATTAACTTCAATACAATTGGGGCAACTCAACTTTAGAACCATACATCATAATACTTCATCAAAGAGAAATCTAGACCAACACCATTTCTCTCAGACCTCAATCAGAATCAAAGAGAACCATAGTTCACAATTGGTGAACATAACTTGCACTGTACAATGAACCAAAAACTAAGAATTTGAATATAGCACCTTCTCACAATCATGAACAATATATCTAAACTGCACAACCACAAGAGCAAATTCAGACCAAAAACTGGAGCAACCACAGAACACCTGCAACATATCCTTATTATAATTTTCTCAATATCCTTGACATATACATCGACTAGTAGATAAAAATTTGATCGGTTGACATCAGTGAAAACACCTTAAATATTTCCATTCTTGCAACACTTCATATCCCATTTCTAGTGAATTTTGAGGTGAGGTGAATTTTGTCTGGTGAAATCGGGTATGCTAAAAGTTGCACCAATAAAGCCATAAATACTCTAGATTCTATTTGCAGCAACAAATAAAGTTTCTACAGAAATTTAAATAGCATAAAGCCTACAAATAGACACTTTGGGCACTCTACATATATGCCCTTACAATATGCATATTTTCTACCACTTTGGTAACCCAAAATACAACAAAAATCCAATTAAAATTGTATAAAATCTCTCCATAATCCAGTACAAAGATAGAGCTAGGTTACCAAAGTTTTGGAGCTTTTTATAACAGAAATATATCACACATAAGTGCTTCTCACAACATAAAAACAACATATTACCAATTCTAAAGAAAACACACCAAAAAACCACACTAAATCCCTACATAAACACACAATAAAACTCCTCTAAGAGCACAATTGCAACCCTTGTATGAAGTTTCCTCTGGATACTTGTAAAACCACTACTTGCAAGTCTCAATATCCCTAGTTGATCAGCTTGGAAGATCACACCTTCAATGGTTTCTCAGTCGTTGAAGAACAAAGCAAAATGCTTTATCAAAAGCCAATGAATGAATGAATGAAAAAGTTGAGTTTTTTCCCTTAAGTAATCCACATTCAAAAGCCAAATTTGGGCACCAAGATTTCATGCAAAAATGAGGTAAATAATTGTGTAACTCCTCTTTCCTAATTGTAAAGGAAAAAGTCAAGTGCACGCAAGGTAAATAATAAAATATTTCCATTTCTTGCACCACTTCACAAGCCAATAAAAAATCCATTTTCCCTTTTTCCAAAAAGCCACACTCAACTTGGCTCCAAATATTTAAATCTCTATTTAATAATTTGTCACTAAAATTTTATTTAATTATTTCACCATAAAGGACATTATTTTCCTGATTTGTCTATAGGACCTTACTATATTAGGATAATTAGCCTTACTAAAAATAAAAACTATTATTCTTAGAAAAAGGGGACATGACAAAAGACAAAGGTGGATTAGGCTCTCAAAAAGGAGAAAGTTCAGAGATAGATAAAACTTCAAACCAAATTGAAAAGAAGATTGAGAACAAGAAGAGTAATGGCGAGCAAATATGGAATCAGAGGAAAGACTTCAAAAGAACACCAATCAGACAACCAAATGCACAAAGGTAACCATCTTTTAATGGTTTTTATTATTCCTGCAATAAATTTGGACATAAGGCTATGGAATGTAGAAGTAGAATGAATCATAATGTTTCATCTTTTCCCGGTCGGTGTTTTACATGCAAAAGATTCGATCATAAGGCTAGTGAATGTAGAATTCAAATGATGAATGTCTATAACAATGGTATGAGGTTTTAATATTTCAATGGCTATTATTAAGCATGCAATGGATTTGGGCATATATCTAATCAATGTAGATCTAGAATGGGTGGAAGTAATCTTGTTCAAAATTTTGTGACTTCTTACAATTATAATAGACCAGGACATATTTCCAAATTTTTCAAAAGAAAGAATGTGAAGAAGAATAATCCAGTAAAGAAGAATGATTTGGTGAAAAAGGTTGGTCCATTAGAGATGAAGAAAGAAATGGAAAAGATATAGAGAAAGAAGGAAGATAGTGAGACTAAGCTTGAGCCTATACCAACATCTGGTGCAAATGTTTTCTTTGGGAACTAAATAGAAAGCCTTGGCTTAGGGGGGTTACTAATAGAAGATCCTTTTTATACCCTACAAAAGAAATTGTGTTGATGCTTCAACATATTGGAATAAGTTTTAGGTTGACATGGTTAACCTATTGGTGAAAGAACCAATGGAAAATATTGAGTTTCAGAAGTTTGTGGAGAATTTGAAGTTGACTATGCATACAATTAGGGTTTTTACCAACTTTTAAAAATATGCATTCAATGAAAATTGGGTCAATTCAAAAGGTTTATAAGTGATTTCATATTCAATATAAGTCATTTGCAAAAGATAAATTGAGGAGAGAAGAGCAATGAAAGAGCGAGGTGCATTTCATAAGTTCTTATGCACGAAACCCTAACCAAAAAGTGATCAAAAGGTATTTACAAACTTCTATCTTGACCTAAGTTTTTAGAAGTGTTTAGAAGTGTTAGAAAATGTATACACCAGAAGTAGTTAAGGTAGTATATCATCCCCATCCTAAATTTAAATGAAATCCCAATAAATCTTTGGTGGATGATTTAGATAGAGCATTTTTATACATTCCATATGGTGTTTTTCACATAGAAGATGTAAGGATATACATACATTCAAAGTTGGAAGAGTATGATCACTCTAAGTTGGGTGATGTGTGGGTTAATGAACTCATAGGAGGCAAGTCTGAGTTGAAGTCAAAATTCAAGAGTTTGGAAAAAAATAAGATCAATGTGTGGAACTATTTCCCTAAATTTTTCCATGATGATGTGTGGGTAAGGTACGCCCTTAGTAGAATCCATGATAGATTCATTTTTATGGATATACATCACATGATCAATAAAGAGGTGATTAGGGTTGTTACACTCAATCAAACTAGCTTCAATGCTTAAATCAGTGAAGAATGAAATGGTGATGGAGTTAATTGGTGTAAAGTATGACATTAGAGTCTTGACAATAAAATACATCAAAAATATGGTAGTTAAGTATGCCTCAATGGTGATCAGATACAAGATATACTTTACTAACAGATAGAATTCAGTGTCAACAATTATCATTAATAATTTCTATGAGATTGTTATGAAGGGTGCAGATTATGATTTGTGTGAGTTATTGAGAGAAAAAATGATTGAAAACCTGTAGAAAACTAAGGACTCAAAGTACCCTTCCAAGTTTGGTACCTTGATCATCTATTTGTTGTTTTACTTCTTAAATTAGGTTCCTAGAAATAAGAATATTTTATGGTTGAAGGATAGACTTGTGGTACATCAGATTAGAGACCACCTAAGGAGGTTGGGTGGTGTGGATGCATAGGAAGAAGCATTATGGGGATTCTTTAAAACCTTTTAGAAAAAATGTAGGCTAGAGAAAAGATTCCTCGGAGCATGGTTGAAAAGTGCAATAGTGATGTTGGATGTTGTGGCTGTGTTGCTAATATGTGGTTTTCATTGATGTCAACACTTTTGGCATTAATGTCTTAGAAGTTGTATATGTCAAGGATATTGGGAGAATTGTAATGAAATAAGTTATAGGTTGTCAATGGTGAAGTGTAGTTTAGTTGGTTGGTGAGCTTAGTACATTGTTCATTAGTGGTTGTGGATTAAAGGGTTTGTTTTCAAGTATATCTAGTTTATCCATGCTAAGTTTCAAAGATCCGCGTGAAGATTTGATCGAGTTATGAGCAGTTGTGTTTTGATAGTCATTTTGTTGCTTCAGTTAGTGTTCTTGAATGAAGATGTGATTTTAGTAAGTTTAGTTGTTGCAGATGCTTCTCTAGTGATTCATGATGTTTGTGGATGTTTCTAGATCATTCTCTATCTGTGTTGTACATCCGCATTGATCGTTGTGCTCACGATTAGATATTTTCTCTTGTGTGTTCATGTTTTTCATGTTATTGGCTGACAGGGTGTTGTAGCGTGTTGTGGATCTTCAAGGAATAATTGTTTGAAGTTTTTTCATGTTTGAGTATTTTATTTTGGGTCTTCACTATGTTTTGGCCGATATTGGTCAATTCGCATTGAAAATTATTTATTGTTTTGGGACGACAATTTGCATATGTTTTATTATTTTATTGACGCTAACATGTAGCGATATGATCTCTTGTTGCAGATATATATAAGTGATTATTTATTCCATTTGAAGGTGTGCTTGTGTATGAGATGTGCAAATAATGTCCTAATCATTCAAAGGTTGAAGCAGAGTGTGAAGAAGAATGAGCAAAGTGTGAAGAAGTGTTCATGTGCTTAACCGAAACTGTAATCAAGCATTAGTAGATGTTATTTTCTCAGTTCAAAATCTTGTGGATGTAGTCTGAATATCTTTGTAAGATAGTGTGTCTTCTTTTGGGAAATAAGCCTTTTTGTAATTGAGCAGTGAGCTCTAGGAAGTGCACCTGAATGCAAGTGCATTCCCCATTTATTTTTCTTTATACTTTTAACAGGGTATAATCTTATGGACTAACCTCCACCATGGTTTTTCCCCTAACAGGGTTTCCATGTAAAAAAAGCTTGGTGTTATGTGTTTTTCTGATGTATTGTTGATTTATGCTTTCATGGTTATTGATCAAATATGAGAATAAGGTTAATAAGTTTGATAAGTTTAAATTTCTGGGACAATTAATTCACCCCCCCTCTTAGTTCTCTACCCTTTTGTTGCCAACAATTGGTATCAGATCAGGTTCCTTGGAAGAAGTTTAACAACTTGAGGTGATTTGGGATGGCGACATACAAGAAGGATAGTCTAAGAATTGATGGAAAAAATTATTATCAATGGAAGGCTCAAATGGATTGTCATATGAGATGCATTGGTGAACCCTATTGGAAAATTACAAAGAATAGGTATATCATTCCACAATTATTCCTACTGTAGATGAGATTAAGGAAGTCGAGTACAATATCAGGGCTAAGGAAGCATTGTTGAGTGCCCTAACTGATTCTGAGATGAAAAATGTTATGAATCTGATGACTGCTTATGAGATCTAGGAAAAAATGGAAACATTGTATGAAGGTGATGCTAATGTGAAGATATCTAATTTGCAAAGTCTGAAAGGGAAATATGAAATTTTGAGAATGGGTGATGATGAGAACATTACTTCTTTCATGCAAAGAGTGAATGAACTTGTGTGTGGTATCAAATGTGCTGGTGGACAATTGGAAGAATAAAAGATTGTTGCTAAAGTTCTTAGATCCTTGTCTGCTGCATACAAAGTCAAAGCTATTGCTATTGAGGAGCTTTGGACTGTAAAAAATGTAAACACAGACATGTTGATTGGTAACCTTATAGCTTTTGAGTTAAGTGAGTTTTTTGATGCTCTTCCTAAGATAGAATCTACATTCAAAGCTACTACATCTAGAAGAGATAAACATAGATATGATCCGGGAGAAAGTTCTTCTAGAAAGATTTCAAGTATGAGGAGGAAATGAGAGAGATTGAAGAAGAGGAGAGAAAACTAGAGGAGCTTGAAGCACTTATTATCAAAAGGGAAGCCAGAAGAGAAGGTAAGTATAAAGGGAAATTACGTATTAAATTTTTTTCTTTCAATAAGATAGGTCATTTTGCATCAAGGTGTCCGGAAAGAGTCCCTAGGCCAAGACCTAAAAATCCTAGATTTCAAGGAAAGTGCTATTATACTGCTAATGAAGGTGTGATAGATGATGAATCTGATAAAGAAAATGTAAGTGAAGATGAATGGGTATTTATTGCTATCAAAGAAAATGATCCAGCCCCTACTGAATTTGTTAGTTGTAAAAATGTGGAGAAAGCCCTAGCTACTCGAGTTGAAGAGAAAGATGAATGGGTGATTGATAGTGGATGCTCTCATCACATGATAGGTGATAAAAGTAAGTTTGTGAGCCCGGAAAAGTATGATGGTGGTGTTGTAAGATTTGGTGATGACAAAGTTGGTGTAATCTATGGCAGAGGATGTATTTCTCTTGATGGTAAGAATAATATTGATGATGTTCTATATGTGGAAGGTTTGAAGCATAATCTCTTAAGTGTTGGACAAATGGTTGACAAGGGATACAATCTTCAATTCAAGAATGGAAAGTGTAGAATATTGGGGAGTTCCAAAAATGTGATTGCTTTAGGTACAAAAAAAAAGGTAATATCTTTCACCTGAATGCTAATAGTAAAATTTGTTTGATCGCTCAAGTTGATGAAAGTTGGTTGTGGCATAGGAGAATGTGTCATGTAAACTTTGACAATATTATCAAGATAAGTTCTACTCGGGCAGTGAGAGATCTTCCTAAGTTGGTAAAGCCTACTAATACTATATGAAAGGAATGTCGGTTAGGAAAGCAAGCTAGAATTTCATTTCGGAGCAAACAACTTTGTTCAAATGAAGTGTTGGAGCTTGTTCATATTGATTTGTGTAATCCTTCTAGAGTCAGAAGTTTACAAGGAGACAGGTACTTCATTTTACTTATTGATGATTATTCTAGATTGATGTGGGTTACTTTCTTAAGGGAAAAATCTGAAGCTCTGGAGAAATTCAATATTTATAAGCCTATGGTTGAGACAGAGACAAGTCTGAAGATTAAATGTTTGAGATTAGATAGAGGTGGTGAATTCACTTCCCATGAGTTTAATTCTTTTTGTGAAGTGCATGGAATAAAGAGACAATTATCTGCCCTGAGGACCCCTCTGTAAAATGGAGTTGTGGAAAAGAAGAACAAGACAATTCAAGATGCTGCTAGGACTATGATTCTGGAAGGAAATGTTCCTCATATCTATTGGATAGAAGCTATGAGTACTAATATTTACATCCTCAATCAGGTACAAGTCAAAGATGATACTAGTAAGACCCCTTTTGAGCTATATTCTGGTCATAAGCCTACTGTTAGGTACTTCAAAATATTTGGGAGTAAATGCTTTATTAGAAGAGATGAAGATATAGGAAATTTTGATGATAGGAGTGATGAAGGAATCTTTCTTGGTTATTCTACTAAGAGCAAGGCCTACCAGTGCTACGATAAGAGATTGAGGAAAGTAGTTGAAAGTGCAAATGTCAAGGTTTATGAAGACATAGTTAGACCATCCAGAATCTATGGATATGATTCAGATGATTAGAATAATAGTTCATTCATAAGAAAGAAAGTTCAAACTCAAAATCAAGTCCAGATCATTCTGGTGAATCAAGAAAATCAAGAGGAAGGAACTAGTGTTCAAGTGTAGAAGAGAGATTACAAGAGCCATGTTGATGGCCAAATTGACACCGCAACATTTAAACAAAATATCTCTATTCTATTTCTCCTAAAAAGGAAAGACAACATAAGGTAATCTAACTCCCAAGGTCTTGGTAGTTGGTTCTCAACTGTGTTGATGTTGTTCAGTGGTCAATGAGGCTATAATTTTCAAGAGGCTTGTTGGTTATTGAGCCTCTTGATTGTTGTAAGATAGAACTTCTATCTAAACCTACTCTAATCGGGGGGTATAGAAAAAACTAAAAGATAGATTAGGGACATAAAAGTGAAAAGAATGTTGATTCGTTCAACTAATCAAAAATATAAACTTTCAAGGAATTCCTAAACTAGAACTGCAAAACAAATCAACCTGTAATCAATACATAGCCATTCATTCGCAATGAAAATATTAATAGCATATTTCAATCATCATTCAAACAAAAGAAAAGATAAAATTTATTCCTTCAAATCATCATTCAAACAAAACAAACATCATTCCAGAGCATAACTTAAATCAGGTTTAAGTTTGGTTGCTTCTACTGTCAATGAAACAAATAAGTAGCATTTACAAATCTGGCAAGATCACTAGTGTATAGAAACCCATGTATTCAAATTACCTCCATCTAAACTAAGAAAATTAAAAAAATGCATCACTTATCCTACTGTAAAACTCTAATCAGCTAAGCTATAAAACTTCTAACTAACTTTTTCTAAGTGTCTAACCCTTTACAATAAGCTTGATTTTACAATTAATAGCTCAAGATTCCATTATTTCCTCCAGAATTGAAACATCAAAAAGCTGCAGCTTTTGTGCTCACAATCACTCCTCAAAGATCACTTTTTATTTCAGCTTTTGTTTGCCCTTAGTTGATTTCAGTTTGAGACTCCACTTTCTAGTCTAGCTTCAGATAACAGCTGCAACCCTCCAGTTTCAACTTTAGCTCATAATTGCAACCCTCTAGTTTCAACTTTGAGTTTGACACAGAGTTCTTCCTTGCATAATGAACAACATAAAATCAACATCCTTCTCCAGAAAATACTCCAAATGGGCCCACCATACTTTCAGATGTCTTCCAGTTTGATAGTCTTTCAGAAAATCACCTCTTTGTACGTCAAATTTGTGAAATCATCTTTGTTATGATTTATTCCAATATTTGAAAAGCACTTGCAAAACATAAATGTGCATTAATTAACTCATAAAATCAATCAATAACTAATTAATTCCAAAAATTAATTAATTTTGAATTACTTCAATTAAATGCATTTAAACTTTAATTCCCTTAATTGAAATAATAATAATTTTAAATTAATGTCATTTTAAATAACATTAAAATAAAACAACACTCAAATAATGCTTTGTTTGTATTTGTAAACCTGATGCCATGTGACCACATCCTTGGACAATACTTGCAAACCAAATCGATTTAGTGAATTAATAATTTTATAATAAATACACAATTAATCAATTTTCATAATTAATCCTCAAATATCAATGAATTAAAACACATGCATCAATTATTTTCTAGCGAATTAATGAATTTTCATTATTAATTCACATTTGCCCAAGTAACCATAGATTTAACATTTGTTCTATATGGTGAAATAGATTGTTGCTCTGATATAGGTGACATAAGGAATATATTAGCTGATGGCTCCCTTGATTGATTAATAACTGATCTTGAATCCTGAGGCTCATTTGGAATTTCCCTTAATTGAAAATTGAACAATCTCACAAGCACGACTTTTCAAATATCCTTTCCAAACATTGCATTCCATGAAATGTCTAAAGTTCTCTTTTCTTGTAAGTTTCTAATTTTTGTGACCATCTATGACCATGTTTATCTGTATCTTCATCCTTTGAATCAGTTACAAAGTTTCAAACTAAAGTTAATCAGCTTAGTTGTGCTGCCATTTTCTATAGATGCACCACTTTTATGCTTAGATTTATGCGGTGATACACTCTGTTGACCCTCTTCAAAAAGAGTTTCTTCTTGTACAGTCAGCCCATAAAAATGTCCAAATTCCCCAACCAAGTCACTCCCAACCATCAAACAGAATGTAAATTGCATTTCAAAGGTCACTACTGGCACCAATAGGGAGGATGTTGGCAAAGATTTTGAGAACTTGGCTCAACATCCACCAATTGCATTTGTTTCATTCCATGAGATGACACATTTTTTTTGTATCTCCGCCCTTTTCAACAACATGGAATTTGGTGCATAAACTTTGAAATTGTATTTCAAGAGGCAACATTTCATGCGTCTCCTCATACGCAAGCAAGGGAGTGTTGGTTAAGGCCGCAGGGTTTAGCCTTTTCAACAATTGCATTTTGTGCAACTCCTACAATTTGAGCATCCATGAGACTACATTTCTCAGAGGCATTTTTAAAAAAAAATCATATACCTTGCATGTGCCTCCATATAATGTGTGTTTCTTCCCAAGCAGTTGCAACTATAGCCTTTTCACAAAATCCACTTTGTGCACCTTCTGCAATTTGAAGAAACATTGTCCTTTCTTACCTCAAAATTTTGAATGCATGATCTTCACATCTTGCAGGCATACAAATACCTCCCTGCACTAAATCCTTTAAAAACTCGCTCATTTCATTCTCTAGCGCGCTCCTTTCAGACATTTTAGTCAAACATATCACATGCTTTGTCTTTGCTTCAACATTGCATGCATGCTGAATCATTTTATGCAGATCTTGCAATTACGGTTCAAATTTCTTGCAATCATTTGCATTCCATGAGATAAAGTAACTTTGAGGCGTTCAGTTAACAATTTGCGTACTTTACATTAAAACCCCCAAATCTTGCGTGAATGTCCTGCAATCATAGAATTCCATGAGATTACATCACTATGAGGCATTCTGTCGAGCAGTCCAAGAACTTTTTTGCTTCTTTAATCATGGTGTTTTAGTGAGGTACAACCCCTTAGGCATTTTGTCAAATGTTCCATGAGACCATAGTTCTTAGATCTTATTTATGAAGCATTTTGTCAAATAGGTTACGCGCCTTGTATATGCCTCCACATTTTGTATGGATTACTATGCAAGGGGATTTTCATCTAGCTACCCACATTGGTGCCTTTCCACTAATCATTGTACTGTTGGAGATATTCATCTCTTTGAGGCATTCTATAAACATTCCTCGTGTCTTATATATGCTGCTACATTTAACGTGCATTGTGTATGCTAGGGCAGTTGCAACCACATAGTCATTGGACAAAGTTCCCTTCTTGGTGTAGGTCGGTCATGATCCTAGTAAAGGGGTGTGAAATTTACTTAAACTTTACCATTCACATTTTCATTAGAACCATTCTATCAACAGTTCATTTTCCTTATCTATGATTTATCATCTTTGTGTTTACCAAGCAATAATTACATTCAATGTGATGACATCTATCTGTCGAACACTACATTTTCCCTATCCTTGTTTCCAGATTCTACACTAAAACTTCAATCCAATAGGTCCATTTAATGCTATTTCCATTAATCATCATTTCCATGAGATGGCATCACTTTGAAAGTGTTTTGCAAATATTTCCTTTGCCTATGCCTTTATTTCCATACTTGGCGCAGGATCGGGACCGTAACTGCACCCTTACACCTTCATCGTGGATGTCAGGAGCAGAACTATTCCAATGCGGGAGCAGGATGGGAGCTAGCACCAGGTGGGGGAAGAATCATGCATGAATGTGAACATTTTTGTGTGTCGGTTCCATACTTGTTTTGGTTCCACTTTCGAATAACTTCTCATTGTGTGGGGTTAGAGCCAATTTCAAGCGGAGCCAAAATGAGAGCTGAGCAGAGTCAGAACCAATTCGTGCTTTGAACAATTTTTAAAAAAAACACTCATTTCAAAATTGCTTCTAGTTTCAATGCAGGAGTGGAATGGGGATTATTTTGAGACTTGGAAACTTTTAAAATTCTTTTCATTCAAAGTTCAGGTTCGATTCTGATGGGCATATTTATTTATTTATTTATTTATTTATTTCATTCAAAGTTCAGTTTTGAGTTACATTTCTAATGTGCAATGATATCCTGGGCATATTTATTTTTGTTTGAAGTATAATTTATCACTTCTCTTAGTCCTTAAGTAGTGGAGCCTAAGTAGCGGGTTGAGAACCATGGTGGACATCGTGAAAGAAATGTAACCCTTTAGATTTTCCACTTGGAATAGAGCTACCCCACCTAATGTAAACTAACTGATGGATTTCTTAAGGTCTGCATATCGTGATATACTTTCAAAAACTCCCCAAAACTACATAATGTACCAAGTTCTAATCCATGCTAACATTCCCTAGTTTGAAATGGATGAAGGTAAATCAAAGTTTTCAAATCTATTGGTTGATCAAGTGTTTGAAAATACCAACAATAGACTCTCAACAGATTCACCTTTTGGCATAACTTGCATACAATAACTCATCTTCCATTGTCAACGAGAGGAACCCCCAGAATAAAGAAAATAAATAGACAAGAAAAGAGAGGAACAACAGAAAAGAGAAGACAAACACGACGAACCAACAAAATGAAAATTAGAAAACGAGAACAAAAACAACAAACAACAAAAGACCCAAAACAAAAGAGAAAATAGACAAACCCAGAAACAAAAAAAATACAAGAATACACAAGGAAAATAAAATAACAGAACAAAAGAAAAAACACCAAAACAAACAACAAAAACCAAAACAAAAAGAAAACTAATTAAACCAAAATCTAACACTAACCAATCCTGATCCTAAACTAACTCTAAAATTGAGCTCTACAAACATAAAACTGTAAGAACCTGTACATTGACTTTACTAATTTTTTCATTATGTGTAGAAATCTTAACTTACTAGGTACAGTTCTAAACCTAGAAAATTTATCTTTATACTCAGAAATATAAAGTTTATGTGTAGTAAATTCATTATGAGGGTATAAAGTTTGAAATTTTAACAACTGTGGGTTCTTCGCCGTATCATGATTTACCTACAAACACATTTTATTATCCCCAACGTCATAATCAAACTAAAAATCACTAAAACACAGAGGATAATGGAAAGACACCACCTGATTTAGAAGATCTTCAGTTGTTGTGGCATGCTCATATTGTATGATCTCCTCTTTACAAGGTCTTAGCTTGTGGAACACCACTTCACTCTGCTCTAGTACATGCATGCCAACATAAAACAAATCCATTAGCAATGTGTTGTTAGCATTCAAGACATCTAAACTTTGTTCAAAATTTTCATGCATATCCCTATCACAATCAATACTAGGCTCAAACAACAAACTAGTGTATTTGACTTCACAGGGACTATCAACCTCAATCATGTTTCCTAAAGTACATACACCAGCAATTAAAGGATCAACTTCCTCAACCTTTAAATCAACTTTCTCAACATTTTCCCTACCCAACCTGGCAATCTTTTCGGATAACAAGAAGTCAGAACCACTTACCTCAGAATTTGAACCAAGAGGAAGAATCCTACACGAATCACCTGAAGTGAGATTTGTTATACAACTTAAATATGGATGTGCCAACCTTACTACTTTCATCTTGGGAACAGAATAAAAAAATCTATGGATCTCCTTAGGAGATTTAAGCAACAAATCACCCATGTCATTAACTTGCAAGTTTCGCAAACCTACCTCCTCCTCAAATGAACCATCGCTGTCAGTACTTTCTTCAAACATGTCACCCAAAAGAGTTTGAAAATCAACATCCAGCTCATCATCATTAATTCCAGAGATATTGGTACATGGTGAACAAGGATTTTCTTCAAACAACTCATTTGAATGCATGGAGTCAAATCTAGGAAAACACTTCTTCAGTTCATGTTTTTGCATATCCACTAGAACGCGCAAGTCAACATCAAGCTCATCACTGTTAAAATCAAATTTACTAGTGCATGCTAAGCAAGGAATTTCTTCAAAAATCACATTTGAATCAACAGAATCAGACCAATAAAATACTCCTTGATTTCATTATCTTCATCATGTTGAATGGATTCAACTTCTGAGACAACCTCTTGGTCACTTTCTTGACATTCTTCTACTCCATCAAGCTAAATCTCATCATTATTCAGTCCTTGTTGCAACCAACCACTAATTTCATCAATGTTAGTATCTTGATTAGCATTGAGATTCAATTTATTTCCCTGACAAGGGCAAGTCTGATCTGAATGATTATTAGGCATCCCTTGAATAACTTGAACATCCATTTGATCTCCCTCCTTTGAAGAATCAGTTTGGCACTCAACTTTGTGTCCTTCACCACGAGATCCATTTGCAGCCTCATTTGTAGTCATGTTGTTCTTAGTTTTTATGTGTTCATTATTCAAATCAGCAAAGTTTTTTTCTTGTCTTAACTCATCAAAGGGTGTTTCTCCCTTACTCATCATCATGAAAGAATCTATGAATGCATCGATGAACTCATTTTCCACATCGAGAAAATCTCCACAAGGTAGAGAAGCTTCAATAGTCGTTGAATCCATCTTGTTGCAAAGATCAAATTCATCAGATGATGAGGAAGAGCTCAACATGTTCTCATAGTTACTCTCATTATTTTGAATGGGGTCATTATCATTTTTATGTATGCTAGTTGTTTCATCTTCCTCATTGAGGGGATACGTACTCCAATGATCTTCCATAAGTATTCCTTCAATAGTAATATGTTGTCTGAAATACAATTCCATCCTACCCAAGAAAACATGGCAATCCATATGGGAATGTTGATTTGTTCGATGTATCCTACATCCAGCTGATTTAACAAGTTATGATAGTTTCAGATCTCCTAATTCTTCCAATTTCTTCCTTATTCGATTTTGCATACATGGGATATCTATCCAACATGAACCATGCTCCTTTGTCCATCCCTCATCTTGTTGTTCATCTTGCTCAAAATAAATATTCAAAGCATTGGAAGGAGATTCTTTGGTTGCTGATTTTTCATGACAACATTCTTGTGTTAATATCTCATCTCTTTCAATACCCTCTGTAGTATTAAAATTTCCAACGAAACTAGATTCTAATCTAATATTTCCATTATGCTCTGAATTTATATCCGTTTCATACTCTTTATCAAACAAAACATCAAAATGATATACTTGCTCATCAAATGTTTTATTTACAACTTCATCATGATCCAATGCGTTATGTGGGGGAGTATGACTAAAAAGAGATGATATAGTCACAACTTCATTGACGGGTGAAATGCTTACCTCTGTGGTTGGATTTTGCAAAGATAGATTCTTCCATTGGTCTTGCGTGGGATTGACTTGATATGAAGCGTTGGAAAACATGTTGTTTGGAAGATTAGGAAGGTTGTAGTTGTATGGAGAGGATGATTGCACTTGGGTATGAATGGTGGGTAAAGTGGCATAAGGCTGCAAAGGACAACAACTTGCAAGCATACGGGTATTACAATCTTGATTTTGGCTGCTTGAATTTCTCATGTCATGTCCAACTTGTGCTAGTAAGAGAGCTTTGTTCAATACATTATGTAGGGAGGTAATCTCCCCACAACGTCTAATTTTTGTTGCAAACGAAGCATTCAAACCCAATAGTAATGTTCATTTAGCATATAATCATTAATAAATAGATTTAGATCTTGAACTTGTTGATACATCAACAAAAAGCTATGATTGAACTAGTAAATTGATTCTGATGGTGTCCTTTTTGTGGTTGAAAATTCAAATGATGGGTCTTGTGTTTGTGCATAAGGGTCAAACTAATCCACAAATAAAATTTCTAACTCCATCCATGAACAAACATAATTTGGTGGAAGATTAACATACCATTGCCATGTTGTACCTTGCAGTGTTCTGACGAAAAGTTGGCAGGTTGTATCTTCATGAAGAATCTAGTGAAGAGTCATCAAATCCTTGCAAATCCTAACATGATCTTTAGCAATTTTTCCACTATTAGCAAAAAAAATGGAAGCCTATTATGCATATGATAAGGAATTTCGTTAAGAATCCCAGGAATACACAAAGGGATGCCCATCGGAGTTGGGTTTTCCAAGATCCAACCCACTCCAACTCACAATAATCAAAAATTGCTCAAGTGGCCCTCCTAGTGCCAGTCCTATTGATGGCCAAATTGACACAACAACATTTAAACAAAATATCTCTATTCTATTTCTCCTGAAAAAGAAAGACAACATAAAGTAATCTAACTCCCAAGGCCCTGGTAGTTGGTTCTCAACTGTGTTGATGTTGTTCAGTGGTCAATGAGGCTATAAAGTTCAAGGGGCCTGCTAGTTATTGAGCCTCTTGATTGTTGTAAGATCAAACTTCTATCTAAACCTACTCTAACTGGGGGGTATAAAAAAGAAGAAGATATAACAAGGACATAAAAGTGAAAAGAATGTTGATTCATTCAACTAATCAGACTTGTTACCTTCCAAGGAATTCCTAAACTAGAACTGCAAAACAAATCAACTTGTAATCAATACACCATCATTCATTCATAGTGCATATATTAATAACATATTTCAAATCATCATTCAAACAAAAGAAAAGATAAAATTTATTCCTTGAAAGCTTTCAAAATCAAATTATTAACAAAACAAACATCATTCTAGAGCATAACTTAAAGTAGGTTAAAGTCTAGGTGCTTCTACTGTCAATGAAATAGATAAGCAACATTTTCAAATCTGGCAAGATCACCAGTGTACAGAAAACCATGTCTTAAAATTAACTCCATCTACACTAAGAAAATCAGAAAAATGCATCACCTATCCTACTATAAAACTCTAATAAGCTAAGTTGTAAAACTTCTAACTTTTTCTAAGTGTCTAACCCTTTATAATGAGCTTGATTTTACAATTAATAGCTCAAGATTCCATAATTTCCTCAAGAACTAAAACATCAAAAAGTTGTAGCTTTTGTGCACACAATCACTCCTCAAAGATTACTTTTTGTTTCAACTTCTATTTTCCTTAGTTGATTTCAATTTGAGACTCCACTTTCCAGTCTAGCTTCAATTAACAGCTGCAACCCTCCAGTTTCAACTTTAGCTCATAATTGCAACCCTCTAGTTTCAACTTTGAGTTTGACACAGAGTTCTTCCTTGGATAATGAACAACATAAAATCAACATCCTTCTCCAGAAAATACTCCAAATGGTCCCACCATACTTTCAGATGTCTTCCAGTTTGATAGTCTTTCAGAAAATCACCTCTTTGTACGTTAAATTTGTGAAATCATCTTTGTTATGATTTATTCCAATATTTGAAAAGCACCTGCAAAACATAAATGTGCATTAATTAACTCATAAAATCAATCAATAACTAATTAATTCCAAAAATTAATTAATTTTGAATTATTTCAATTAAATGCATTTAAACTTTAATTCCCTTAATTGAAATAATAATAATTTTAAATTAATGTCATTTTAAATAACATTAAAATAAAAGAACACTCAAACAATGCTCTATTTGTATTTGTAACCCTGATGCCATGTGACCACATCCTTGGACAATACTTGCAAACCAAATCGATTTAGTGAATTAATAATTTTATAATAAATACACAATTAATCAATTGTCATAATTAATCCTCAAAGATCAATGAATTAAAACACACACATCAATTACTTTCTAGAAAATTAATGAATTTTCATTATTAATTCACATTTTCCCAGGTAACCATAGATTCAACATTTGTTCTATATGGTGAACTAGATTGTTTCTCTAATATAGGTGGCATAAGGAATATATTAGCCAATGGATCCCTTATTGATTAATAACTGATCTTGAATCTTGAGGCTCATTTGGAATTTACCTTAATTGAAAATTGAACAATCTCACAAGCACGACTTTTGAAATATTCTTTCTAAACATTGCACTCCATGAAATGTCTGAAATTCTCTTTTCTTGTAAATTGCTAACTTTCTTGACCATATATGACCATGTTTATCTGTATCTTAATCCTTTGAATCAGTCACCAAGTCTCAAACTAAAGTTAATCAGCTTAGTTGTGCTGCCATTTTCTATAGATGCACCACTTTTATGCTTAGATTTATGTGGTGATACACTTTGTTGAACCTCTTCAAAAAGAGTTTCTTCTTGTATAGTCAACCCATAACAATGTCCAAATTCCCCAACAAAGTCACTCCCAACCATCAAACAGAATGTAAATTGCATTTCAAAGGTCACTACTAGCACCGATAGGGAGGATGTTGACAAAGATTTTGAGAACTTGGCTCAACATCCACCAATTGCATTCATTTCATTCCATGAGATGACACCTTTTGTCTATATCTTTGCACTTTTCAACAACATGGAATTTGGTGCATAAACTTTGAAATTGTATTTCGTGAGGCAACATTTCATGTGTCTCCTAATACGAAAGTAGGGGAGTGCTAGTTAAGGCCATGGAGTTTAGCCTTTTCAACAATTGCATTTTGTGCAACTCCTGCAATTTGGGTATCCATGAGATTACATTTCTTAGAGGAATTTTGTAAAAAAATTCACAGGCCTCACCTGTGCCTCCATATGACATGTGTTTATGCCTAGGAAGTTGCAACTACAACCTTTTCACAAAATCCACTTTGTGCACCTTTTGCAATTTGAAGAAACATCATCCTTTCTTAGCTCAACATTTTGAATGCATGATCTTCACATCTTGCGGGCATACAAATACCTCTCCACACTAAATCCTCTAAAAAATCCCTCATTTCATTCTCTGGTGCACTCCTTTGAGACATTTTAGTCAAACATATCACATGCTTTGTCTTCCATTCAACATTACATGCATGCTGAATCATTTTGTGTAGATCTTGCAATTACGATGCACATTTCTTGCAATCATTTGTGTTCCATGAGATGAGGTCACTTTGAGGCATTCAGTTAACAATTTGCATACTTTACATTAAAACCCCTAAATCTTGCGTGAATTTCCTACAATCATAGAATTCCATGAGATGACATCGCTATGAGGCATTCTATCAAGCAATCCAAGCGCTTTGTTTGCTTCATTAATCATGGCATTTTAGTGAGGTGCGACCCCTCAGGGATTTTTTCAAATGTTCCATGAGACCATAGGTCTTAGATCTTATTTATGAAGCATTTTGTCAAATAGGTTACGTGCCTTGTATATGCCTCCATGTTCTGTATGGTTTACTATGCAAGGGGAGTTTCATCTAGTTACCCACATTGGTGCCTTTCCACTGATCATCACACTGTTAGAGATATTCATCTCTTTGAGGCATTTTGTAAACATTCCTTGTGTCTTATATATGCTGCTACATTTAACGTGCATTGTGTGTGCTAGGGAAGTTGCAACCACATCGTCATTGGACAAAGTTCCCTTCTTGGTGTAGGTCGGTCATGATGTTGGTAAAGGGGTGCGAAATTTACTTAAATTCTACCATTCACATTTTCATTAGAACCATTCTATCAACAGTTCATTTTCCTTATCTATGATTTCTCATTTTGTGTCCATCAAGCAATCATTGCATTTGATGCGATGACATCTCTTTGTTGAATACTACATTTTCCCTGTCCTTATTTCCAGATTCTACACCGAAACTTCAATCCAACAAGTCCATTTAATGTTATTTCCATTAATCATCATTTCCATGAGATGACATCACTTTGAAAGTGTTTTGAAAATATTTCCTTTTCCTATGCCTTTATTTCCATACTTGGCGCGGGATCGGGACCATCACTGCACCCTTACACCTTCACCATGGCTTTCAGGAACAGAACTATTCCAATGCAGGAGTGAGATGGGAGCTAGCACTAGGCAGGGGCAGAATCATGCACGAATGTGAACATTTTTGTGTGCCAGTTCCATACCTGTTCCGGTTCCACTTCCAAATAACTTCTCATTGTGTGGGGTCAGAGCCAATTTTAGGTAGAGTCAAAACCAATTTATGCTTTGAACAATTTTTTTAGAAAACACTCATTTCAAAATTGCTGCTGGTTCCGATGTAGGAGCAGGATGGGGATTATTTTGAGACTTGGAAACTTTTAAAATTATTTTCACCCAAAGTTCAGGTTTGAGTCCGATGGGCATATTTATTTATTTCTTTTATTGGCAGAGAGTCGGTTCTTGTAAAAACCCCATCACCCTTCACGAAGCTTTTAAATATTTCTTTTTTTTTTATATATATTTTTTAAATTTTCAAAAAAAATCTTTTCTCTAAAACAAAAAGATTTTTTATTTATTTATTTTACCTTTTACTTTCACTTTTATGATTTTATAAAGATTTCTAAAACAAACCTTTTAAAGAAATAAAAAGATTTACTTATTTAATTTTTATGAAACTTTAATTATTTATTTATTTATTTATTTAAATAATATAAATCTTTTTTAAAAAAAACATAAAAGAATTATATTATTTAAATATGAAAATAAATTTATTCTACTTTGTTTATTTAAAACTCCTTAAATATTTAAATCCTTATTATTATTATTATTATATTTAAACTTTATAAATATTTTAAAATCATAAAAGATTTATATTATTTAAATTTTAAAATAATAAATTTATAATAATAAATTTTAAATATTTGAATTTTCATATTTTACAATTTTTTTGTATTTTCAAAATTTTCAAACTTTTTTTTGTATTTTTCAAAGTTTTAAGAGCAGACACAAAAAAAGAAAATAGAAGAAGGAAACGAAGAAATGATAAAAGAAAAACACGAATGACACAAAAAATATAAAGAAATAGAGAAAATGAAGACAAACAAACAACACGACGAGACAACGACAATGAAAAGATGAGGACAAAGACGAACGAAACAACCAAAACAAATGAACAACGCAACAAGGAAAAAATGAGACGAAGCAAAAATGGGCCGATGAACAAGATAGGGACGAGATGGGATGAGACAAGATGACACCTGAAGGTGAAGTAGGGAATTGGGATCAGGACAAAACTAGGAACAAGAACCTCGAAAAAGTTTATGTTCTGGTTCGAGTCCGATATCCGAATTCGACAAAGACAAAGAAAATGAAAAGAAGAAAAAGAAAAAGGGGGTCCCCAACTTTTCCAAGAAAAATTTGGGGCGTGTATGCAAGGCATAACAAGCTAGAAGTTCAAGAACATTCTAAGACTCTAAGGTATGTAAGACTAAATCATTGAGAAGATTAGATTATAGGTGATAAGAACAAAGGTGTTCAGACTAGGAGAAAAATTGCAGAAGAATACTATTTGATTTCAAAAACTGAGCCTAATAGTGTCAATGAAGCATGCAAAGATGAACATTGGGTGGAAGCAATGAAAGAAGAATTACAGAAAATTGAGAAGAATAATGCATGGGTTCTTGTTCCTAGACCTAAGGATAAAAATGTAAATGGAACTAAATGGGTATTTAGAAACAAGCTGAATGAGCAAGGTGAAGTTGTTAGAAACAAAGCAAGATTGGTGTGTAAAGGATATTCTCAGATGGAAGGAATTGACTTTGAAGAAACCTTTGCCCCTGTTGCTAGGATTGAAGCTGTGAGATAGTTTCTTGCTTATGCTGCTTACAAAAACTACAAGGTTTATCAAATGGATGTCAAGTCAACATTTCTAGATGGTAAATTGGAAGAAGTGTATGTTGAGCAACCTGATGGATTTCAATTGACTGATCAGGGAGATATGGTTTGTAGATTGAAGAAAGCATTGTATGGACTTAAGCAAGCCCCAAGAGCATGGTATGCCTGATTGGACAAGTATTTGTTGAAGCTTGGATTCAATAAAGGTATTGCTGATAGTAATCTGTATTTCAAGATTGATCATGATAAAGATTTGATTGTTGAAGTCTTTGTTGATGATATCATTTTTGGAGGAGATGATAGTTTGTGCATGAAGTTTGTTGATGAGATGTAGAATGAGTTTGAGATTTCTATGATTGGTGAGATGAAATTCTTTTTGGGATTGGAAATTACTCAGTTAGATAAAGGGATCTTCATATCTCAGTCCAAGTATGTGAAAAAATTTCTAAATAAGTTTGGTATGGAAGATTCAAAGCCGGTTGGTACACCTATGGTGACCGGATGCAAGTTGACACAAGATGATGATTCTCTGAAAGCAAATTAGACTAGATACAGATCAATGATTGGTGGATTCTTTTATTTGACTCAAACCAGACCTGATATCATGAATGTTGTATGCATTGTTACAATATTTCAAGTTGATCCTAAGGAATCTCATGTAACTATTGTAAAGAGGATTTTTAGATACTTGAAGGGGACAGTTGATTTTGGCTATGGTATCCTAAAGATGATGACATTACTTTTGAGTGATTTTACTGATGTTGACTGGGCAAGTGATGTGAATGAAAAAAAGAGTACTAGTGGTGGCACATTTTTCTTGGGTAAGAAGTTGATTTCATGGTTAAGTAAGAAGCATAATGCCAATTCTTTATCTACTACAGAGGCAGAATACATTGTGATGCTAATAATTGTACTCAAGTATTATGGATGAAGCAGATGTTGAAAGATATCAGATTCTTGTATGATGAACCTATTGCTATATTATGTGATAATTCAAGTACAATTAACATTTCTAATAATTTGGTGTTGCTTTCAAAGACCAAGCATATATCTATCAAGTTTCACTTTTTGAGAGAGAAAGTGAGTGAAAAGGAAGTCAGGCTAGAGTATGTGCCTACTAAGGAACAAATTATAGATATCTTTACCAAACTATTGCCTAAGGATGCTTTTGAGTATCTCAGAGGGAAACTAGGGGTGATTACCCCTCCTAATCAGAACTAATATGCATTGACTTGCATCAATCTATGCATTTCATAGTCATTCTTGATCCAAATTGATGTTGTGGTGGATGATACTCAGGGGGAGTAGTCAGATGTTCAGATATGTGGTTCAAAGCTTGTGTGGAGAAAATAGATCTTTGTCATTGATGTCAAAGGGGGAGAAGAGTCATGTGAAAAACTATGAATTATCTAGGGAGAAGAGTCATGTGGGGAGAATATTTGTGTAAAAGAGTTGAGGAGAAAAGAGTCAAAACCTAAGGGGGAGAAAGTGCTAAAGATAGTTGTGTTGATGGTGTTTTTCACATCATGTGTTGCCATTAATGCCAAAGGGGGAGATTGTTGGATGTTGTGGTTGTGTTTCTAATATGTGGTTGTCATTTATGTCAACACTATTGGCATTAATGTCTTAGAAGTTGTATATGTCAAGGATATTGAGAAAATTGCAATGAAATAAGTTATAGGTTGTCAGTGGTGAAGTGTAGTTCAGTCAGTTGGTGAGCTTAGTACGTTGTTGATCAGTGGTTGTGGATTAAAGGGTTTTTTTAGTATATCTAATTTATCCACATTAAGTTTCAAAGATCCACACAAAGATTTGATCGATTTATGAGTAGTTGTGTTCTAACAGTCATTTTGTTGCTTCAGTTGGTGTTCCTGAATGAAGATGATGTGATTTTAGTAAGTTCAATTATTGTGGATGCTTCTCTAGTGATTCATGATGTTTGTGGATGTTTCTAGATTGTGCTCTATTTGTGTTGCACGCCTGCATTGATCGTTGTGCTCACGATTAGAGATTTTCTCTTGTGTGTTCATTTTTTTCATGTTCTTGACCGACAGGGTGTTGTAGCGTGTTGTGGGTCTTTGAGGAATAATTGTTTGAAGTGTTTTCATGATTGAGTATTTTATTTTGGGTCTTCACTATGTTGTGGCCGACATTGGTCGATTCACATTGAAAATTATTTATTGTTTTGGGCCGGCAGTTTGCATATGTTTTATTATTTTATTGAGGTCGACATGTAGCGATGTAATCTCTTGTTGCAGATATATATAAGAATTTTTTTATTCCATTCGAAGGTGTACTTGTGTATGAGATGTGTGAATAATGTCCTGATCATTCAAAGGTAGAAGGAGAGTGTGAAGAAGAATGAGCAGAGTGTGAAGAAGTATTCATGTGCTTAAGCGGAACTATAATTAGGCATTAGCAGATGCTATTTTCTCAGTTCAAAATACTATGGATGTAATCTGAATATCTTTGTAAGATAGTGTGTCTTCTTTTGGGCAGTAAGCCTTTTTGTAATTGAGTAGTGAGCTCTAGGTAGAGCGCCTGAATGCAAGTGCATTCCCCATTTATTCGTTTTTATACTTTTAACAAGGTATAATCTTGTGGACTAACCTCCATTGTGGTTTTTCCCCTAATAGGGTTTCCACGTAAAAAATCTTGGTGTTATGTGTGTTTCTAATGTGTTGTTGATTTATGCTTTCATGGTTATTGATCAGATTTGAGAATAAGGTTAATAAGTTTGATAAGTTTAAATTTATGGGACAACTGATTCACCCCCCCTCTTAGTTGTCTACCCTTGTGTTTCCAACAAGTGATATCACCTTCTTGGTGACAAAAGACTATTGCATTATACAGGTTGTTGAGCCTAAGACTATTTGGATCCCAGAGATGGGATATGAGATAACAGAGGAAGAAGTTACTAGTTTAGTACACTTTATACTGAGAAAACCTAAAAACACCTCTAAGGAGAGGTATGGCACCTATGAGGAGAATTATATGGAGGTGTACATGTAGTAGAAGGAGAAACAGATAAAGAAATCTATTTAGAAAATGATCACATGGGTTGTGGAGATGATGGGCCTTACAAAGGAACAAGTAGAGAAAGCTAAAGGCGTATCTAGCTCTCTAGAAGGTTCATACAGTGTTAGGAAATCTGGTGGAATAGCTACCACATCTTTGGTTGCCCCCAAGTCCATTGGGACTAAGCTATCAACTAGTGAAAAAAGAGAAGGGATCCAAGTACTTCGACAAAGCAGCAAAGTATGTCTATGAAGGAAAAGGTAGCCTCAGCAAAGCAACAAGGATCTCCTCAAAGGAGAGGAGTAAAGACAAAAGTAACAAGAACAAAGTACTTGGGAATAAATGTAGATGATGAGGAGGAAGAAGAAGAAGAACCACATTTTTTCTAGAAAAGAAAATCTAAAGCATCACTAGGAGAAACAAGTACAAAGAAAGAAAAAATTGACATAGTGGACATGAACTATGAAGCATAAGTAGAAAAAAGAAAAGGAAGGATATAGAATTCAAATGAGAGAAAAGAAAATAGATTCTGGCAAAGGAAAGAGGTCACCAAAAGACAAGAAAAAGAAAAATAAGAAGACTCTTGTAAGTAAGCATAGTCCTATGAGGTTAAATGCTTTGTTTAATGGAATTGTAGAGCAAGAAATTTTAAAGAAGATAGCTATATTGTACACCACTGCAGATGATAATGATAAGGCAACAATAGAAGAAGAAATTGTCAAGTATATAGTTGCAGTTGAGGTCAACATGAAGAACATAGAAATTCAATTGTTTGAAGAATTGAAGAATGTATTATATGCTAGAAGACTAGAAGCCATTGATGAAGAAGTAAAGTTGAGATCTTTTTCTTTTGAAAAGGTTAGTGCCACATTATCTGATGAAAATAAAAGGTACATTGCCTTAGTTATACAATAAGGAGTTATGAACCAAGCAAAGGGTAACTACCCTCATGAGCAAAGATCAAAATGATCTTGAGAGGCTCCAAAAAGAAACTATGGAGAAGGTTTCCAATTTGGAAGAAATATTTAGTCATGGGTTTGGACATAGAAGAACAAGTAGATGATGATATGCCTGATCCAAAAGTTAATGTAATAGAAGAACAATAGGAAGATGCTCAACATCAGCATGGATTAGAAGAGGTAAATGTATAGAATGACACCCTTTTGAATATGGAAGAGAAAATTGTAGAATAAGGTGTTATTGGTGATGCTCCTTTGGTAGGAGAAAATATTGCTATGGAAAAGAATGTTGAAGAAACACAAAAGGAGGATGCGCCTATAGGACATAACTCCCCATCTGAAACCTGAAAAGAATGTTGAAGAAGTAATACAAGATAATCCGAAGATGAATATTCCTCTGGACAAAAAAGATCAATCAGTTAATGATGAAAAGAAGGATGAGGAAGAGCAACATTGGTGATAAGGAAAAGTCTTTGGAAAAGAAAGATGCAAAAGATAATATAAAGATGATAGGTGAATCTTTTGATACCTACAGAGATTCATTGAAGAACCTATTGAATATGCAACTCCAATTCCAACCTAATGTGCCTTCCCATCTATTACAACTTCCAATACAAAAATGGAAGGTCAATGTGTATAAGATATCTCCTTTTCATAAATTACAGTTAGGCAATGCATTTCATGCCTCTTCCTAGAAAGAAATCATACAAACACATTAGAAGAGTGCAAAGCTTATTGATGTAGTGAAGGTGCTATAGTAGA
This sequence comes from Sequoia sempervirens, assembly GCA_007258455.2. Taxonomy (NCBI): domain Eukaryota; kingdom Viridiplantae; phylum Streptophyta; class Pinopsida; order Cupressales; family Cupressaceae; genus Sequoia; species Sequoia sempervirens. Next base: position 25,674,841 of record VDFB02056351.1, read on the forward strand.
GTATACCAGGTGTAAGAATTGTTAATTCATTGTTTGGTGTGGAAAATTTGAAGCTTTTACTTGATTCATTCAAAGAGTATTCTAGTAGGTTGAAGGAGAAACTAAAGAAGGAGATTGATAAAAATATGAATCATAGAAGGTTGATGGACATAACAGAGAATTGTGTGACTACACATAACAAATTTAGGACAACCTTAAAGATGTGCAAAATTATGTTGTGGAAACTAAGGTTTTGTTCCAATTTTGCATGAAATGGCCTAGTTCCACAAAAAGTATTAAGGATGAGATGGAATCCATTGAGTCTCAGATTGATAAGGCATCTGGTGCCTATGATTCCGTGGATGATGCAGATGGGAGCAGAAGGTTAGCAATTGAGAACCTACATGAACAATTCTTCCATCTACATGAACAAAAAGAAAATACAATAGTGTAGTTTGGACATCTTAGAGAGTTGGTAAATGCAAAGTATACATTTGTATCTAGTACTCTAACAAATGCAAAGAAGACAAAAAGGATGAATCCAGTACCTAGTACTCCAAATGATGAAGAACTCCTCATGGAGTTTGAAGTATAGAGCCACATACTTGGCCCAACCAAGAAAGGATGGGAAGAAGGAAATACATATTGGCAAGCACGCCTTGCAAAATTGTAGGTGTTAAACACTTCTTTTGGTTAATATATATTTCTTCCATTTTTATGCATTTCATATTTCATATTCAAACTTCATTGTATAAATGTGGATGTTAGAGGATAGTGTCTCAATGCAAATTTTGGTTTGATTTGATGGATAGCATTGTTAGGGGGATTTGGTCAAGATTTTGAATTTTTTTTACTTCCATTCATACGAGTATATATTAGTCAGGGGGAGTATGTATGTAATCTGGTAAAGAGTTTGTTGATAATGTAAATAGAAGTAAATTTGAGTGATGTCAAAGGGGGAAAAAATATCAAAGCACTTGTGTGCACCCTTTACCCTTGATGTCAAAAGGGGAGAAGATTTGAGAAGAATTTTGCATGTTGCCATCAATGACAAAGGGAGATTTTTTGGAGGTTTGAAGAGTTTGTCATTGATTTTCTTATTAACAACATGAGCATGAGATACACAATGTGTAGTTACAGTGCTGCCACTGATGTTAACATTGTGGATTGGTATGAAGATTGATGTGCAGAATGATTGGTGAAGCATGGTTTTGCATGAAGATGATAATCCAATGCATAGAAGCAACAATTTTTGATCTGGTGCAAACAATTGAGTTGAAGAATTAGCTGTCAAAACAAAGTTTTTAGTATACAATGTCTCCAATTTTTTGTTTCGCGTTGATTCATCTTGAAGAATTTCACTCTACGATTCTAAGGAAATTTTGTTAGATGTTAGAGAATTCTAAATCCAAATTTTCATGCCTTTAGGCCCTCTGGTGCAAAAGTTATGAGTAACAGAATATAGGGTTTCTAGTGACAGTGTTTGCTAGTGCAGAGTATGTGTTTTGTTCATTCCGCACTTCACCAAAGAATAATATCTCTTCTTGTAGATTTTTGGAGGTGTTTCCAAGTGTCAGCAACATCTAAGCTCCAAGTGGTGTGAAGTTTGGGGGTCCATGTGTTGGTTTGAGGATGATCAATTAGCTTAATTTGATGTTAGGTCTCTAGTGGTGCTGGCCTAATGTGTTTAAGGGTATGAGGAGTTTGAATGAGTGTTGATGTGTTATGTGGGAGCTATTATAGGTCCATGCCAACCTATTTGGTTGTGTTATAATTTTTTATTATGCAATGGAGTATGTTTTTGGATGACACGTTATTCTTTTGCATGATATATATAATTAGGCTGACCTAATTGATGTTGCAAGAGTTTGTGAATGTAATTGGTATAAATGCAATACCATTTTTCGTGTTGAATAGTGATGATTAAGTTGAGAGTGTGAATTCCTAAGAAGAGAAAGTGAATGTGATGCAAATGTAGTGTGGAGAAGAGTGTTTAGAACAAAGTATCATGAAGTGTGTTAATTTTGTATATTGAGCTTCAATGGAACTGTATTTCTTGCATATTGTAGTAGTTCAAATATTGGAAATGAGCCACCCCTCTCTTCTATTTCTCTTATTCTCTCGATAGTGACTCCACTGGATAGTGAGTCCATTTGGTAATGAGCCTTTTCTGTAATATATTATAATTGGTTAATTGTGAGCTAATCCTCACCGTGGTTTTTCCCTTTTTGGGTTTTCCCTGTAAAAATATGGTGTTCATGTGTTATATTCTTTGATGGTTCGTTTCATGGTTTCTTTCCTTACTGCAATTTGAATATGATGTATGGAATGAATGTTTAAATGGTTAAGTGGTTTTAGAGAATACTCATTCACCCCCCTCTCATTATTCTAGGTATTCAACACTACCTCCATGGATGGCCAAATAGGATTGTGATAAAGGATGAAAATGATAAAATATTGAAAATAGCATTATTAAATTCTAGATAAAATTATAAATAACTTAATATTAATACAATGATATTAATGATATTTCCAAATGCTAGTTGTGATAAATTACTATAAGATTTGGTATAGAATAACTCTACACCATGCAAGATTTCGCTGAAGATTATAGCCACCTAAGATCTAGGCACTTCATGAAAGCACAAGAGAGATCAATATGCAATGATCAAGTTTGCAATGGAATTGATTATGCAAGAATATGTTATGCCAATATGCAATGTATGCAATTTCCTGGTTATATATCCAAGGTGAGACACAAGATTAAATAGGATTATGACAAGTTTTTTAATCCTATGACATGTGACAACTTATCACAACTACCTAGGACACGTGTTAAAATTCAAAGATAAGATAAGATCTAATGACAACTAACACCTTTTAAAAAGATTCCCTCCTAGGACTTGAGTAAACTTAATGTGTAAATAAGTCCCCTAGTAATGAATTAATCAGGTACAAGACTTTATTTACACCAACACCCCCCTTAAGTGAAACTTAGGGAGTAGTTGATTATTATGAAAATGACACAAAGATGGGTCATGGATATGAGGCCATGTTAGGTACCCATGTACAAATGCAAATGCAATCTCTCACAAAAAAAAGAAGAGAAAACCCAATGGGACAAAACTCCTCCCCAAAAGAGAGATGAAAAAAAAAAACTCTCAATGAACAATGAGAAGAACAAAACCCCATGCAAGGAAAAAAAACATCATAAGAGAGAATTAGAATAGAGACCATGAATCCCCCCTTAATGTTGAGTTTCTACAATGATGATAGAAGCTTGACATTGAATGTAGAAGATGATCCAAAAGTGTCAAACAATGTTCCTCCCCTTAGGAAGAAACAAAACCAAGATGGTATGCAGGATGCCTTCCCATTATTTAAATGAAGATGTGGGAAGATGGATGATGGATGATGTCTTCTAAGAATGCTCAAGTGTCTCAATGTTGATGCCAAAAGAGGTCACACTCCAAATAGACATTCTAGGCCGCACTAAAGAAGACAATCCAAAATCTCCTAGAAACAAGTTTTGAATACAATCCAAAGACAAGGATACCTCCTCTGAAGACAAAAAAGAATCCTCCAAATGTTGTCCAAAATAATCTACACTCATGTCAAACAACAAAGGATGATCATGTGGAGAATGAACAAGAGGTTTAGAGTGTTCCCTCATAACAATTGAAGAAGGGTCATCTCCATGAAAGAGAAAATGAATGAAATCAATGGTGTCTCCCAATTTTAAAATGTGGGACTCACAAAACAAACTAACAATGTATGTCAAGTACTCATCCAAGTAGCCATCTTTGGAAGATGATCTAAGTGTTCTATTGCACTAAATCACAAGGAACCAAAATTGTGGCAACACACGCATCCTCAGGTACAACTGTAGATGAAGGAAATGGAATATTAGCACATGTCCCAAGAATATTAGCATTGTAGCAACACAAGAATCCTCAAGTACAATAGGTAGAAAAACTGCAAGATTACCCACCCCCCAAATTACTCAATCAAGAAATCCCCAAGAAAATATGATTTGTGGTACTTTATACTTATTGTGATTACAGGTGCCACTTTCCAAAAATAGCGAAGTGGACTTGATATTAGTGTAGACAGATTGCCAAATTTGGCCAAAAGCTCAAAGTAAGACTTTACAAGGAATGGGATCAATTTAATCACACCACTAGAAAGTACACAAAAAAATGCACTTTCAAGAAAACCTCACCCAAAAATCTTATCGTGGGAGCAAGAACAAAGCTCTTAAAGTTATGAAAATGAGAATGACTCAGCAACACCTATGAGAATCTACAATTTACGGAACAACCAAGTAGAAAAATCAAAATATAACTACACCACCATGTAGAGTGTGAGATTCCTCCCCAGATAAAAAAAATACTTGAGAAAAGGAGCTTGTATGACTGGGATATGCCCTTCCAAAGTTGAACAACAAAATCAAAAAGTTCATTGGAGAGGGGAGCAAATTTTTTTAGGACCTATTGATGTCACTGCTGATGCAATGATAATGTTAGTAGATGATGGGATTAAAATTGATGGCCAGGGGGCCATCAAAAAGAATATTCTCCCCACAGAATATTTTCTCCAACAAAATATGCCCACAAATATTTTGGTCATCGAAATCTTGTGCAATATGCGCAATGGCTGAAGGAATCTTTACAACTCATATAATATTCCTTTTCAATGCATTAGTGTCAGTTTAGAAAAGTTGAATCATTTTTTTTAATTAAAATGATGATTAATAAAAATCATCGATTTTTATGATTTAACTAGTTGAAGGATGGTGGGCCTGTAGTTGTACGCCTAGCCATGGGAGCCAAGCCATGTGGTAGGTCAAGTGTGGCTAGTACGACTATGACCTACAAGTACTTTGTAGCGACCATAGAGTCACCAAAAATTTTCCTCTATTTTTTTCATTTTTAAATTAAATTTTATGAAATAAAAAGTATTAAAACCCAAAGAATATTTTAATAAAATACCATGCATTTTCTATGAACTGTGACTGTACCACTGCATTAATGATGTGACCTAGGGGCCATGCAACTCCCTAGGATTTTGTTTTTCCTCAATGGCTCCTGACTCGGATTTTGATGAATTAAGAGTTGATCTAAAGGTTTTTGGGCCTTCTAGATGCAATTGCAGGGTTTGTTTTGACCCAAAGTGCTCCAAAATATTAGCTACCTCCTGGATCTAGCAACCATACTTCAGCTTCAAACCCTTATAAATTTGGCCTCATATGTGCAATTTTGATGAAAAAAAGGAAAAAATAACTTTCTTGAACCCTCTTCAATCTCAATAGTGAGCTCAAATTTGCACCAACAAGCTCTAATTTGAACTTGAAATGTAGACACAAAGAGGAAACACCCAAATTTGGTATTTTTTTCAAGCTTTTTTTATTCTCCAGATCATAATTCGACGCAAGAGAATAGCATACCCAACTTTTCAATATCCACCAAGATTTTCAACTCATATCTCTTAATAAGACTAACAAGAAGCAATCCCACAAGTTCTGATACCATGTAAGAGTTGGTATAGAATAACTCTACACCATGCAAGATTTGGCTGAAGATTATAGCCACCCAAGATCTGGGTACTTCATGAAAGTACAAGAGAGATCAATATGAAATGCTCAAGATTGTAATGGAATTGATTATCCAAGAATATGTTATGACAATATATAATGTATGAGATCACCTGATTATATAGCCAAGGTGAGACACAAGATTAAACATGATTATGACAAGTGTCTTAATCCTATGACATGTTACAACTTATCACAACTACTTAGGACACATGTGTTAAAAGTCAAAGATAAGATAAGATGTAATGACAAGTAGAACCTCCTAGAAAGATTCCCTCCTAGGACCTAAGTAGACTTAACATGTAAATAAGTCTCCTAGTAATTAATTAACTAGGTACAAGACTTTATTTACACCAACAATTACCCATAGTGAGATAAGCAAGAGGTTTTCTAGAAATACATGTAGAAGTTGTCACAAACCTCCAAAAGGATTTGAAACTTACAACAAGATTTCTCCCTACAATCTCACCATGAGGAGAATGGCATGCAAGAGCCAAGATAATGTTGTATTGAGATGAAAGCTTCAAAGCTTCACGAGTTATAAAGTTCAAAGCAAAAATCTATGTGTGTGTCTCTCCCAAGGAAAACTTCCCTTTTTCCAAAATAACATGTCTCGATCACATCTACAGGTCACAACTAGCAACAATAGTGTTATACTACCAAATTCCCAGTGATGCAGGAGCTTCTAGGTTGTAAGAGCAATCTTGCATCACCCAAAAAAAATGTTTCTTTTCAATAAAAGCTAAATTTGGCAGGGTTATTATTTTTAAAATGTTACATTTATGCATAGTTGGGTACAAAATATTACACAGACCTCTAGAATGGTAAATTAAATTCAATGGAAAAGAGATCACTTCAATATCATTTTTCATTTGAGAGATATTAAAATTTCAATTTTTGAAAAATCCTATTAAAATATTAAAAGTCAATTTTGAGTTACTTAGAGGCTCTGGATGGGCCTAAAAATTGGAAAAAAATGAAAGTAGTATACCTTTAGTTACTACTTTCTAAAGGTGTGCCTTCTCAAGAGCTTTCCAAAAAGGTATTATAATTGAAAATATGATGGTTGGATCAAAAATTATGACCCCACAAAGTTGTACTACCAAAATTAATAAAATTTTAAAATATCTTCTTGAAGAAGTTACACTTTCCAAAAGATTCTAGGAAGGTTACACCTTCCAAATAAAGGATGTGAATGGGGGTTACAGAGGAGAGGGAAAAGTAGTGTAGATGGTGGCTCCAATTTGCATATTTGTAAATTTATGAAATAAGATAGCCCATGTGATGGAAATTGTAATGTTGTAATTTCATTTTCATTTCAGTCATAATAGAAAATCTTTGCTTCCTTCTTGCATTTTGTTTGTGCAATTCTTTGTTGTTGTTGTTGTTGTGACTTTCAAATTGTAAGGGGAGTTCCCTTCATCAAGTGGTATCAAAGCAAAAGTTCTTGAGTGTGTAGATCAATTTCCAAACATGAGGCAATCTACACTAGGACTTGTGGTTGTGGGTCTATGAGAAAAGATGACTCCATGAAGAAATCATGGTGGCAGAAATGTTGGGGTAATAGAAGAGGGTTTTAGATCCCTCTAGAGACAAGTTCAAGCACTGCAAGAGGAGCTGTGTAGAGGAACTGATGTCAGAAGAAGAGATGAAAGTGAAGATAGGCTGAAAATGAAGAACCATTTGGAGAAGAAGCATAGGATGTAATGGATCCTAGAGAAGTCAAACTAATTAGGACCATTTCCAAGATTGGAAAGAGGTCGAAGACAAAATTTTCTAATTTTTCTAGAAACTTGAATCCAAAGGAGTTGAACGATTGGGTCAATGATATGGAAGAGTATTTTGAGTATAAGGAAATAGAAGATCCGGAGAGGGTCAAATTTGCAAAGGACAAGCTAAAAGGCCATGCTAGCATATGACGGAAAGAAGTCTAGTTGGAGAGAAACTGAAGAGAAAAAGAGAAAATAATGAGATGGGATCGGATGGTGGAAAAATTGAAGAGACAATTCATTCTTGTGGACTATGAGCTATATTTTTTGAAGAATATGCAAGGGTTGAAACAAGTGGGAAAATATGTTAAGGATTATCCAAAATAATTCTACCGAGTCCTAATCAGAACAAACCATTCTAAGGCCAACAAGGAGAAAGTTTCACGTTACATAAATGGGTCAAAGCTAAGTATTCAAGAAGAGTTGAGTTTGGTGAGGATGACCATGATTGAAGATGCATATCAGTTTTCACTAAAGGTGGAAAAGAAGCTAAATAAAAGGTTCGATCGAGCAAGAAAAGGGGTGGACGTCGTGGTGGAAAGACTAGTGGACGGTCATATGGAGGCCAAAGTGAAGATCAAAAGAAGATCGAAGGATATAGTCAGACTTAAAACCAAAAGGGAGATAATACCTACCATCCTTGAGATCAAAATAATGGAGACCAAAGAGGAAGAGGAAGATCTAGACAAGGACCAGGAAGAGGAGGCTTTCGTGGAACCTATTTTCAATACAGAGAAGAACATAGAGCCTATAAGTGTCCTCAACATCAAGGGAGGACAAATAGAAGGCATGAAGGTAATGCTCGAGTTTCCCATGTAGATGAAGATGCTTAGTGTTCACGTTTTGAAGACACTAAAAGAGGAGAATCCCTTGTCAGAAAATCTATGTTGAATGAGAAGGAACCGGATCAAAGAAATAAACTATTTTGCACTTGATGCAAGTGTGAAGGTAAATTTTGTAATGTTATCATTGATGGAGGTAGCATTGATAATCTTGTTTCAAAGGAAATGGTTACTAAATTATAGTTGGAGAGGAGAAGGCATCTAAATCCTTATTGAATCACATTTTTGCAGAAGGAACATAGGGATTTGGTCAATGAGTAATTTTTTGTAAATTTTAAGATTGGTATCTATTAGGAAGAGGTTTTGTGTGATATTATACATATGGATGTTTGTCACATGTTGTTAGGTAGACCATGGTAGTTTTATTGACGAGTGGTGCATGATGGACATGCCAACACCTATTCCTTTACAAAGAATGGCGTTCATCATAAGTTGAAACCCTTGAAGGAGATAGAAGAAAAGGTATGCAATAATGCAAGGATTTATTTGGTTGATGGAAGAAAGTTACTAGAAGGTATGAGACATGAGCATATGTGTTTCAAATTGATCCCTAGATTTGACAACGAAGATACTAATGAGGTACCTGTAGAGGTTTCAAATTTTTTGAATGAGTTTTAGGATATTGTTTCTGATAATGTACTTGAAGGTTTTCCTCTAGTAAGGAAGATTAGCCACTAGATGGACCTAATTCTTGGAGCTAGTTGTTTTCTGAATAAGGGAGCTCATCATATGACTCTATTAGAGAGTGAGGAGTTGAATAGACAAGTAAAAGAGTTGTGAAAGGAATTGATCAAAGAGAGTTTGATTCCATGTGTAGTACCTGTAGTACTAGTATCAAAGAAGGATGGGGAATACCAGATGAGCATAGATTCCAGAGCCATCAACAAGATCACCATCAAGTATAGATTTCCCTTTCCAAGGATGGATGACATCATGGATTGTTTGAGTGGAGATGAGTACTTCACAAAGATATATTTGAAGAGTGGTTATCACTAGATCCAGATTAGAGAAGGAGATGAATGGAAGACAACCTTCAAGAACAAAGAGGGCTTGTATGAGTGGTTAGTCATTCCTTTTGGGCTAACCAATGCACCAAGAAATTTCATGCAACTCATGAATGAGGTATTGAAATATTTTTTGGGTAAATTTTTCATTGTTTATTTGGACGAAATTTTAATTTTTATCAAGTCATTGGAGGATTATTTGATGCATATTAGAATTTTTTTTGAGAAGCTGAGAGAGGAGAAGTTGTTGATCAATTTGAAGAAGTGTAGTTTTGTGAAGAGAGAGATGGTGTACCTAGAATTTTTTTATCTCAAGAGAGGGTCTTAAGATGGATCCAAAGAAGATGAAAGCTATTTTTGAATGGCCTACACCAAGGGGTGCTACAAAGGTGAGATCTTTTCATGGTTTGGAAAGTTTTTATAGAAATTTTATCAAAGGTTTTAGTAGTATGTGTGCACCTCTAACTAAAACAATGAGATGGGATAGAAAAGAGTTTAAGTGGACTATAGGAGCAACAAAAATTTTTGATATGTTGAAGAAGAAAGTTACACAACAACCTATTTTGGCACTTCCAAATTTCAACAAGGTATTTTCAGGTATATTGTGATGCTAGTGGCAATGCCATTGGAGCTGTTTTGAGTCAAGAAGGTAAACCCATTGCTTATTTTAGTGAAAATTTGAATGATTCAAAGAAGTATTTTATTTATGATTAGGAGTTTTATGCTATAGTTCAGGCTTTGACGAAATGGGGATACTATTTTTTTCCAAAAGAGTTTGTTTTATTTATTGATCATCAAGATTTACAATATTTGAATAGTCAAGGGAAGTTGAATCAAAGAAATTTGAAATGGGTTAAATTTTTGCAAAGTTATACATTTTTTTTAAGCATAGGAGTGGAAGATCTAATAGAGCTACAAATGCCTTAAGCAGGAGGAAAATTTTGTTAACAAAAATGCAGATTGAAGATGTTGGGTTCAACAAACTCAAGAGCTTGTATCCTGAGGATCCTGATTTTACAGAGGCTTGGAGAGCTTGCAAGGAGCCTATCACTTTGGATAGGATGAGATGGCTGGATTTTACAATCCAAGATGGTATGTTGTTTCAAGGGAATCAGTTGTGCATTCCAAGGAGTTCCATGAGAGAGAACCTAATCAAGGAGAAACACAATGGAGAATTAGTAGGACACTTTGGTCAAGATAAGACCATTGCTATAATTGGTGAGCATTACTATTGGCCATAGTTGCAGTAGGATGTGAAGAACTTTGTATGGAGCTGTAGAGTATCTCAAATGGTGAAAGGAACAAATTAGAATACTAGATTGTATTAGCCATTACTAGTACCTGAGAGGCCATGGGAGGACATTAGTATGGATTTTGTTCTTTATTTTTTGAGGACACAAAGCGGGAATGATTCCATATTTGTGGTGGTGGACCAAATTTCAAAGATGGCACACTTCATTATGTGTCATACGACCAATGATGTTGTTCATGTTGTAGAGTTATTTTTCAGAGATGTGGTGAGACTACATGGTCTACCCAAGAGAATAGTTTTAGATCGAGATACAATTTTTTTTGGGAATTTCTAGAAGACATTGTGGAAGAAGATGAAGACTAATTTAAATTTTATTTCTACACACCATCCATAGATAGATGGAAAAACAAAGGTGGTGAATAGAAGTTTGTGTAACTTGCTAAGATGCTTAGTAGGAGACAAACCCAAGGGATGGGATTTTATTTTACCATGGGAAGAATTTTCTTACAATTTGGTCAATAGGAGCACTGGTAAATCACCATTCCAAATTGTTTATGGGAGTATTCCAAGAACTGCTTCTAAATTGAGAAAGATGGATAAGGGAGAGAAGAGTAGTGCAGAGGCTAAAGATTTTGCTAAGCACTTGAAGAATTTGTATGATGAGGTGAAGAAACATATCAATAAGATGAACTCACAATATAAGGCTAAGGCATATCATAAAAGGAGGTATAAGGAATTCCAAGTAGAAGATGAAGTCATGTTTCATTTGCAAAACGAGAGGTTTCTAGTTGGTACATACAACAAGTTAAAGATGAAGAATTTTGGACCATATAAAATCCTAAGGAAACATGATTCAGGAAATGCATATGAGGTAGATTTGTTGAGTGAGATTCATGTTTCACTTATTTTTAACATTGTTGATTTGACATAATATCATGAAGGAGATAAGGGAAATGAATTGACATAGGCACAGTGGAACATTCCAGCACCTACTTTAGAGAAGGAAGAATTAGAATAAATTTTGGATAGTTGTGTGGGTAGAAGCACAAGAAACAAACAATATTCAAAGTTCTTGGTGAAATGGAGAGGAAGGCCAGTTGAAGATTCATCATGGTTATCTAAGACTGACGTTAACCATCTTGGTTTCCCTCTAAATCCTGAGAAGTGACAAGATCCCTTTTCAAATTACCCTAGGTGTTTGATGTAGGAGCATCCAGGGTGTAAGAGAAATCTTGCATCACCCCAAAAAAATGTTGTTTCTTTTCAATAACGACTAAATTTGGTAGGGTTACTATTTTTAGAAAGTTTCATTTATGCACGGTTGGGTACGAAATCTTAAACACACCTCCAGAATGGTAAATTAAGGCCAATAGTGAAGAAATCACTTCAATATCATTTGTCATTTGAGAGATATTAAAATTTCAATTTTCAAAAATCCTATTAAAATATTTGAAGTCAATTTTGAGGCACTTGGAGGCTTTAGATGGGCCTAAAAATCGGCAAAAAACCAAAAGTAGTTTACAATTAGGTACCATTTTCCAAAGGTGTTCCTTCTCAAGAGCTTTTCAAAAAGGTATTATAATTGAAAATCCTACTGTCGGATCGAAAGTTATGACCCTACGAAGTTGTACTACCAAAATTAATAAAATTTTGAAATATCTTCTTGAGGAAGTTACACTTTCTAGAAGATTCTAAGGTGGTTACACCTTCCAAATAAAGTATGTCAATGGGGTTTACAGAGGGGAGGTAGAGTAGTGTATATGGTGGATCCGATTTGCATATTTATGTTATCAAAAAGCCCATGTGATGACAATTATAATATTGTAATTCATTTTTATTTTTGTTATAATAGAAAATATTTGCTTGCTTCTTGCATTTTGTTTGTGCAATTCTCTATTTTTGTTGTGAGTTTTAGATTGTAAGGAGAGTACCATTCATCACTCCTATATTAGATAATGAGGGAGAGATAAAACCCTGCAAGGAGTGGAGAGAAAATTTTGTTGATAATCTCTTTCCCATATATGTAATGATAAATAAGGATGGTAAGATGGACACAAAGCAATTAAAAGTCAATATGGAAATTCCCTCTAAACTTGAGTATAGTATGGTAGGATTCTTTGACATGGTCTAGGCATTAATAAATGATTATTACAAGAATCAAATGGTTGGGGTAAACCAATTTCTCCCACTTAGAGGTGACATGCCATCAAAGCAAGATGAAGATAAAGAAAAGAGTAATACAGAGAATTGAGTTTCTTTTCAATCAATCATCACCATTCAACATAAATCCAAGGTCAACAAGTTAGAATAAGAATATCAAATTTACTTTACCAACTTCAAGAAGCAATTTTGATCAAATGGAATCCATCCAGAGACATAAATGTTCTTAAAGAGCTTTTATAGCTACTGGAGTGGTCCCCTTTTCATGTATAAATGTATTTTATCTTTTATAAGGGCTTCATCGCTTAAATTTTGTCTTTTGTGTGATAAGTGGAGGAAGAAGACTTTTTTCTTGTTTTTTCCCTTACTTCTATAAAAGGGAATTTTGAGCCTTAATCTAGGATTTGAGTCCTTATATTTTTAGCAAGTATTTGTATAGAACTAGTCATGTATAGTTAGGTCTTTTGAAATTTCAAAAAGAGGATGTAAAAAAAATGTAATAGCAACAAACAATTCAAATGTTTCTTATATGAATGCAAGTCACATTGTTTATGTCTCCATATTTTAAAATATTATCTTTTAAATATTAATAATCAAAGATTATGAAGGCTCTCATTGCATATTTTATGTAATGGATGTTTTATTTTTGGATTCTATTCAATTAATAGATTAAAATTGCTTTCAATTTAAATAATTTAAGATGTTGTGGTTATGATAAGGATCTTAAAGAAGATTAACAGTGTTGTGCATTAGTGGTTTTCTTATTGTAAGGAAATGAGATTATGAAAAACCATTGAGTTAGTTTTTAGTTTGTTATCAGAAAAAATTGCTTCATTCCTGACTTTGTAATGGATAAAACACCAGTTAGATTAATTTACAGAACCAAAACCTAGGTAGAATCAACCTAAATTTTGAAAACTATCATTTACTTTTACTTGTTTTTATTTATGCTCATTTCACACCATTAAAGTACAAAGATATAGAGGATTTGAAGAACATTTAGCCAATCAAGTTCATCCTCCAAATTGTTAGTGTGAAGATTGTAATTTTTTTTTGACATCATTGAGAACATATAAGAAAAAAGACATACCTCCTGCTACACCATCTACGGCTTTAGGAAGAAGAAGATTGAAATAAAAAGCTAGCAAGAAAAGAAGTTTGAGTGATGCTATTCAGGAAGAAATTAATATTGGCACAAAAGAAGAAGAGCATCAACTAAAAAGAAATAAAAGGAGTAGTACCTCCAAAGAAGAAATTAAAACCAGAGTTAATATCTCTATGGATGAAGAGACATAGGAAGAAGACGATACTTATAGGATTCATGTGCATAAGAAGAAGAATGAAGAAGGCTCATATGATCCTTTGGAGAACATACCCAACTCTTCCCTGGTAAGTGATCAACCACCCTTAAATCTAGGAGCCTTAGTAAATAGTATGATTGAGAATGACCTTATGCCAACTGTTGAGTTATTTGATAAGGTTAATGATGAAGGGAAGGAAACCATCATACATTTATTTATTCAATACATAGTTATTTGTAATGTAAATATGGATACCATATAGTCCAAAGTTATTGAAAATTTGTGGAAAGAATTAGTACTTAGAAGGCAAGAGGCTATAAATGTTGAAGATAAGATGAGAAATGAAGCCTTAAAATCCATTAGTTCCACTTTTTCAGAAATAGAAGCTACCAATCTGCTAAAAGAATGTTCTACAATGTTTAAAGTCAAGCAAAGGGTTAATATGCTAATGACTAAGGAAGAATAATATATGGAAAATTTAAGGAAAGAAACCCAGTATGTAATCAGATAATTAGCAAGGAGTTCTGGGGCAAGAACCAGTTCTTTGTCCCACACAGCTCAGGAACAAGAACATGCTACTATTGTATAAGTGATGGATAATCCAGTTTTGGAAGATGTTGATGAGACACTTGGTGTTTCAGAGACCCCTACCCCTCAGATTGATACAAAAGAGACAACCAACAAAAGGTCTGATGATCAACATAAAGATAATTCTGATGACAAGAAAGAAGAACATCAAGAATCTACTAGAAATAGGGATGAGAAAAACAAAGATGAAAATGAAGGGACTAAGGAAAAAAAGAATAATAATGACAAGGCTGATGATGATAGAAGGGAGAAAGAAAACAAAGACAAATCCTTTGGAAATTCATCTAGAGAAAAAGAAGAAAAAGAAAAGGAAAAAGAAGAAGAAGAAGAAAAGGAAGAAGAAAAGAAGAAAGAAGAAGAAAAGAAAGCCATTCTGGTTGAGAAGAGCCAAGGAGAAATTCCCAAAGGTTCTGAGTTGTCAAAGCCATCTAGAGAATCATCTGAAAGTACCCTCAAAGGTCTTCTTTCAAGGTAAACTGTACTTCAACCTGTGCTTCCACCCCAGCTAGTTAAGTTGTCATCACATCCAGGTTATGCGGACCTGACCAAGATTACACCAACTGATAGAATAAAACTAAGTGGCACTTTTCTCAACTCTATCACACAGGAAGCTGCAGAGTCATATCAAAAGGGAAATGAACTAATTAATGAAGCTATTAAAGCCTTATAGGAGATATCCCCTGGTGTTACAACAAATAACTCTTTAGCTCCAATTTAAAATTTAAAGCTTATAGTTGATTCAATCAAAGAGTATACATCTAACCTCAAGGTACAAATTGCAAAAGAAGAGGAGTTAAGTTTACTAGAGAAAATGCTATTGTTTTTGCAAGACAAGTGTACAATTGTACGTGATAGAGCCTTGCAAACTTTGAAAGAAGTAAGAGAATGTGATGAGGAAGCCCAACTACTATTTTTCTATTGCATGAAGTGGTTGGAAGCCACTTGAGGTATCAAGGACTTAATGGACTTGATTGAGTCTCAACTTGCAGATGCCTCCAAAGATTATAAGGTTGTAGATGATAGAAACTATGTTGGATGGGTTTCTATTACAAATCTCTAGAGAAAATTTTTCATCCTACAAAGGTAGAAAGAAGATGCTATGAGACGATATGCCCAACTTAGAGATCTGGTTATGTCTAGACATATCTCTATATCAAATTCGTTGATGGAAGCAGAAAAACTTGAGAAGATGAACATTGTTCCATCCACTCTGAAAGAAGGAGAAGAATGCTTGGTGGAATTAGAATCTCTGCACAAAACTCTTTCTAGGGAAAAAGGAGTATGGGATGATGGAAAGTCAGCTTGGGAAGCGATTCTCAAGGAGTTACAAGGTGCCCCCAATTCTTGATTTTTTTTTTCCTAGTCCTTTGTCCTTGATGTCAAAGGGGGAGAAGAAGAGATGAGTCTATATAAAGAATGTTGTGTTTGGTGTGTTTTGGTGTTCCTGTATATATGATAGGGGGAGTTGAGCACATTAGTGTTGCACAATATTTTGTTTTGAAGCAAGCCTTATTTTTGGCACATGTTGCCATCAATGACAAAGGGGGAGATTGTTGGAAGAATGAAGAAGGCAACCTCTGGGTTTGTTGTCATTGATGCCAACACTGGTTGGTGACTAGCTAAGTAAATTGCGTGTCTACATTGATTGGGTATTTTGATCCGAAAATCCTCTTAGTAAAAGGAAATTCTATGAGTTTTTGATATGTCGCTCATAAGTGTTAGTTACAGCTATAAATGAGCTTTCAACAATTTTGCTTGATCTGGCTGAGTTATCTAAGTGATAGAAGTTCGACATTCTTTTGGTCAATAGAGTTATGAATTGCTTATCTTATAAATGTTTAAAGTATTTCTTATTAGGTTTGGGATGACCTAATTAGTGTTCGTTATGATTTGTATTGTGTGCCAAAAGGACTTTTGATTTAAGCCGAAAAACCTTTTTGAATTATGCATTCAATTAGGCCGACCTAATTGATGTATAAAGATGAAGCTATATATATGTGTGTGTGTGTGTGTGTGTGTGTGTGTGTGTGTGTGTGTGTGTGTGTGTGTGTGATGAGGATGAGGATGGAAATGGATGAAGGAATGTTAGGTATACAATGATGCGACAAGTGTTGTAGTGCAAAGGTTTTGACAGTGGTTGTATGTCTGCGATCGAAGCAGAATTTTTGGTATTCTAGAGCTTAACCAAAAAAAATCTCTACACTTTGAAGGTGTACTTACTCATTTCATCATTTGGTAGTGAGCCATACTTTTTGTATCTTGGCAATAAGCCATTTTGTATTTACTTTAGGCTGTGAGCCTTTCAAGGATAGTGTGTCCTAGCAGTGAGCCTTGTAATATCTTGTAATTGGTTATATATATTGTGAGCTAATCCTCACCGTGGTTTTTCCCTTTTTGGGTTTTCCACGTAAAAATCTTGGTGTCAATGTGTTATAATTCCTTTTATGTTTTGGTTACTTTTGCAGCTAGATGTGGATTGATAAATTGGATGGTTAGTAATTAATTGTGTTAGAAAAATATTGATTCACCCCCTCTTAGTATTCAGTGTATTCAATAGTTCAAGGTGAATTTATTTCATTTCATGTGTGCATTATCTTCTAGGTCTTAGACACAATTGAGGTTTTATGTTCAATGTGGATTGAATCTAGTGCTTCTATTTTTTGCATCATACAACTATTAAATATTATTTTGTATCATTTGGGCATTAGAATAAATTGCATATTTGAAAACTAGACTCAAAATACTAAATTTCATTTTACTGAACTTTTTAAAGATTCAATGTGTGAGTGCTTTAAAATTTTAGTCCAACTATGACAAATTTTGAAAAATCAAGAAAAAACACTTCCACTCTTTGAACATTTTGTGGACCCAACTTCTTGCACTTACCCATCTATATCCCATCTCTCGAGTAATACCATGAGCATGTTGTTGTAGAAGTGCATCTCAAGCATAGTAAAAACCCAATAGATCCCTACTCGTCGGAGGAGTGAGATATTATCTGTTGTAAGTGTTGATAATCAACTCCATAGAAGAGAAATAATTGCCCCTACTAGATAATCTTGCATAGTATACATGGGCTAAAAATAAGTATAACATTGACATTGTATCATTCACTATTCTAAATTATATCTTTTGTTCTTCCTAAAAGGTTAAAAAAAATCTACTTTTTCCCTAAATGTTATTTTGTAGGTTGAACACGTACACATCTCTTAAATGCCCATATGTCGGTCAGACGCTAGTGCACTTGATAGACGTTGAAGCATGTCATGGGGCCCACTAAAGTGAAAAATGCTGGAAAAATCAAACAAACCTAAAAAAACTCACTCACCTCACGTAGGTTTTCACCCCTACTGGACTCCCTCATAGAGCTCATCTAGCTTGGGTCATCAATAGTCTTGTCTACTTGACATTTTCTCTTGAGGATCACTCTAAACTCTTAGAAAACGCCAAGGTGTATAGTGAAAATGAATTAGCTTATTTTAAAAAAATTCCATATTTATAAAAATATTTTCTCAAAAATAAAAATTCCATTCTTAGGGTGAATTCACCTTACTATTTTTTCCTCCTACAGGTTAGGCAAAAACATAGGGGGGCATATATTCACCCTTCTCTAAATATTCTTCTTAGCAATACCAAGTATTTCCTTTCTCATGCATATCCTCAAGAGAAGATTTTATGTGGGTGCTAAGACCTAATTCTACTTACAACATAATTACAAAATTCATACATGATCACACCCTAGATGCGATTAGTATTGTGATCACATCTCAAATATCTTTGATTTTACTTGTCTTTAACGGAAAAATACTAATCTTAAACAAAAGATTAGTTGCAAAAGCTAACAAAATATAAAAAACTATAATAAATGAATAAAATACAACACAAGATTTATCATAAGACACCTTTATAGGCAGAATCCAGGATAAATATTGTGTGTGTGTTATTTCTTTTGTTGGAATTGTTTATATTTTGTTAACTTTTGCAAGCACTCTTCTATTTAAGATTCATTATTTTTTACCATTTAATAATCAAAACTAATTATAGCTTGTTAAATCTATGGAAGAAAGGATGTTTTCATCCTATATTAATGTTTGTTTCAATGGGAATATTTTTGCACAGTGTATTTTTTTTAGGTATAGAGAAATGACTTCTAGAAAAATGAAGATTGAAAAATTTAATGGGATATTTTAAATTTTAGAAACTCAAAATGGAAGACCTATTGATAGATCACACTAAATGGATTATGGTGATTGGTTTCATTCCTTAGTGTATGAATCTTGATGATTATCCTAAACTTGGTAGAAAGGCTATTTTAGATATTCTCTTATTTAATGATGAAAAATGCTAATCTTAAATAGAAAAGTACTTACAAAAGTCAACAAAATCTAAATAAATCCATTAAAAATAACACAGCATAAGATTTATCTTGGGAAATCATAAAAAAAAAAACACTTAGCAAACAATGCCACCACTCTAATTATATCTATAGTATGAAAAGTATAATACAATGAGAGAATTTGATCATACTATCTAAGGAGATCTTCAACACTTTCTCTCAGTACAAATTTGATAGCATATATACCTATCTTTTATCATATCCTTACCATACACATCCCATCTCAAGCACTCCATTCAAGCACTCTATATAGACAACATCCTTACCATACTCATCTCATCTCAAGCACTCTATATATATAATAAGTAAGTTTCCAAAATTCAACCCATATGCCCCACTCATTAAATGCTTTCAAAAGATGAAATATAAGTTCCAAAGTGGGAGCTCACCACCTAAATCCAATTGTCATCTCCCTAAAGGTGGGCACTGAGGTTTGACCATTCACCTAAAGATCATACTAACTTCCTAGACAAACACATATGCTTGTCAACATATGATCCCAAATATTAAATACACTTATAATGCTACCTAGGAAAATATTGTTCTATTCAAAGTGTAGCATCCCAATTTAGGTAGACTACAACTTCACAACATTAAATATTCTATTCAAGATATACAACACCTTAGTAATCTTCGCTTTCAATCTGATCTCACTTTGTAAATCTCTATCAGAATGTCACACCCATTAAAATTTCATAAATTAAATAAACTTAAAATGCACAACCCTAAGCCATCTTATTTTTATTTCAACACATGTCCAATTAGAATTCAAGTCAACTTTGTATACTCATTAATATATTTAAAGAATTTCATATTATTGATTAATTTAATACCATGCTTAGAACAATCATTTTATTTCCCTTACATTATGGCAAATTTAAAAATATAGGCATAGGTATAATGAATTAGCTTGGAGTGTGGAAGAATCATTATAAAAGCACGATAATGACTAATCATTAGTGTGATCAAATTGGGAATCAACTCATTTCTAGAAGTATCCTTTCCCCTTTATCAACATAATAATTCTTAAAATATGACTAGACTATTCCTTGTTTTGTTGTTATTATAATCATACTTTATAATATTGTTTAATTATTTAGATAATTGCTGGTTTACTTTGGTCGTTGGATTAGTTAAGACGATGATAATGGATGATGAGCATGATGATGGGTTATGATTAGGTGGACACATCATCATTCAATTAATAATAATAATAATAATATCTATACACGTTCATCTTCAATCCAAACGTAAGGACAAAATGCCCAACTCTACTTGTACTTCATATTTCCATGCTTACAGATTAGGACGCTACTTTTTTTTATTTTTTATTTTATAAAAAAAATTGGATTATATAATATTGGCATTTTCGTTTTTAATATGGTATATTATAATATTATAAGGATATATGTATATTTAAATTATCTGATTTTTTGGTCTAATGAGATTTAGTCTATTAAAATTATTTAAAGGTTAAAGTTGAATCGATATTAAGTAGATAATGTATTCAAAGAAGTATCATTCTCACCAACTAAATTTAATTAATTAAATTATAAATTTGCTTAGTTTAACTGTATTTTTTAAACTGTATAAAAGATTATTTTATTGAATTACATTTAATAAGAATCAAATCATATCAAAATCTTAAGGTTATCTATTTTATCTAAAGTTTGTCTATTGAAAAAAAAATCTTGGCTTCCTTAAAAAAGTAGGTTGGTTAGGCCCATGCCCCTTTTACCTTTGGAGAGTAGTAGATTATTATTGTACAAACTTGATTATTTTTGGAATCACGTGTGTGTTTTTTTATTGACGTTTTGGATCACACTCAATGATCCTTCATCAGGAAGAGGATATTGATGAATTTGATTATAGGCTAGGTCTTACAAAGATGCAGGGGTGTATGTGACCAGATGATCGAAGAACAATGGATAATTATGAGCAAGAGGGGGTGAAGAAAAAGGAGATTAGAGAAAAAAATGATAAAATAAGAGAAAAGAAAGTGATGATAAACTTGAAAAGAGATAATATTAAATTGTTGTGTATAAATATGCATATAATAGTATACACATATTTAGAAATATGACAAAATTTACAAGAAAACACATATAAGTAAATATACAAAAAATATAAACCTACCATATTCTATTGCAATGGAGAAAATATCACTATCGCGTGGAATATTAAAATTGGAAATAATTTGTCATAGTTGAAGAGAAAGCTCCTAAGAAGTCAAGTGAAATGGATTTGTCCTCGCTTTTAATTTTTATGACACCTTTAAGCCCAAAAATTCGAGTCTAGTAAAGGGATGAGGAGTTATTCGAGACAACTATAGTAAAATGTTGGGTGCCTTTTTTATTAGCCTTGGTTCCTAAACAAACCATTATGTAGAAGCTATGGTGATATTTTAGGGTATGAAGCTTGCCTCATACTTTGACATCTAGATGCTAATTATTGAAGGCGATTCTCTCAATATCATAAATTATATATCTAAAGTAAATTCCCCTTGTTGGACCATTAGAAACCTTATTGTTGATGCAATATTATTCATTGATTCCTTGGTGGAATTCTATTTTTTTCACACATATAAAGAAGGCAACTTTGTTGATTGATTCCTTCTAAGTGGAGTTATAAATGTGTTGTGAGTTTACACCAAGGGCTCATGTTTCTTCTTGCAAATTAGGCTCTCCTTTCAAAACCTCAACCCCCATTGTCTAATGTGGATGTTTCTTTAAAAGTTCAAATTCATGAAAATTCCCCTAATCCCTACTTTGCCCCCTTGAGGGTGAGTGGTGGTTCAAAGTTGGAAAACAAAGGTTTATGGAGAAGTCTAAAAATCTTAGTTATAACCACCATCCCTCCTCTAGAAAGGGAAATGAGAAGGATAAGTTAGATGAGGCCTCCACTTGAGGTTGCTTCACAATGTCATCTATAGATCATCTTTGTTCAAATCATGTCTCTAACCTTGATAAGATTATTTTCCCTTTGGCTTCGATATGAAAGTTATGGCATCTATTGTTAAGAAAGTGGTAGAAAAATCTCATGATCTTGAGGTGATGATCTTGGATCCACTATTCTATTTTAAAATGACCATTTGTTGAAATCAACATAGCTAATATTAAAGCCTCAATTCTTGGCCAACAACTAAAGGGGAGCTTGGTTAGAGAGAATAACGTGTCCAATATTATCAATGATAAATTGGTTAGTTTAGAGGAATATTGCTATTTAAAGGAGAATTATAAGAAGTTTGAAGAAATGATTAAGTCTCTAGAAGGGGAGATCCTTTATATTAAAGGTAAGTTGTAGACTATGGTTGGTATTAGTAAGACCACAATTAAAAGCTATACAAAGAGTTTAAATATTCGTAAGGGAAAATTCAAATCTTGAGTATATCCTAATCAAGCTAGCCCTCGCTCTAGAACATCTGGTAAGAATATGGAGGGCTTGATTTCTTCAAACTTTGAGAAACTAGACTTTGTTAAACAACATTTGAAATTTCTAAGAAAGGAGTGGGATGCAACAACCCTTAACTCTTTATAGTTTTGATTGTGCTATTATGTGCAAGTGTTCTCTACTGATTGCCTATTTTTGCTAACACATAACCATGATTTCCTTTCTTCTTATTATAAATAGCCTTACTCTATTTAATTATAATTATAATTCTCTTGACTACTAAAAAGGAATATAATTCCTTTGAAAAACCCTCTTTTTATTAATAATAAACAAATTATATTTTACTAATTTTTTAAAAAATTAATAAAAATACATTTAAAATATCATTTAAAAAAAATATCATTAATAAATATAAATTTTTATTTTTACTTCAAAACAATCGAGTTACAAGTTAAGTACTTTTTAAGATTTATAATTCTCTTAAAAAGTGAATAAATTATTTTCATCTTATAAAATTATTGAATAAAGGACACCAAACTACCTCCACTATGTGAATATATATTTCGTATATAAATAAAGGAAAATCTTGAGAATGTAAATAAATTGGCCTGGTCAAAGAGATTATAGTCTCTCTTAACTAAACAATGGTTTTATGTTTAGCAAATTTAGGGAAAAAGGAAAAAGTTGAAAATGCGATGTAATCAATATTTAAATTGATGCAAAATAATTGAAATGAGTGAAAAGAGACAAGATATTATTTAGTTAAAGGTGTGATGTCAATTTTAATTAATTTCATTGGATGAGACATAATGATATGAAATAAAAAAACTAGAATTTGTTATTGGATTAATGATTAGGGATTTGTCATAGATGATTTTTGAGATTTGTGAGGTTTAAGATTAGGTTGCGTTCGTAGTTTTACTTTTAACATTTTGTTTTTACATGATTTTGTTTATTGCTTTATTTTACTTTTTCATTTTGTAAAATTTATTTCTTTGTTTTTGTACCTCATCTAAAATTTAGCGGTGTTGTCAAAACACCTTTATGAGTCTCTATAATAGAAGGAAGACCATTAACTTCCTTAATAGGAGTTGGACAAAAAAATGTGAAATAAAGAATGTAAACTTTGATGCAATTGAGACTGGTATGACACTTAAACTGAGACTAGTATAGCTAATGGAGGTGTTTTCTATAGCTAATGGAGGTGTTTTCTAGTATCAATCGATGATTACAATGACTTAGGGTGATGTTTGTATAAGTAAGTCCAAAATTGCACCAACAACCTAATCTAGGGATGCATAAAACTTGGTAAATAACCAATCTTAATGTAAAGTGTTCAATTTAGCTAATAAAAGTGAGGATTCATAGTTAGAGTCCATTAATACATTCATACAAAGTGATGCAAAACAAATAAATAAACTTATACACACAATTATGACATACATTTTTTAAAAACGAGTCATTAGACAAGGCATATCATTAAGACTTTTGAGAAGGTCTATATGAATGATGTTTTCTAAGAGCATTTTTCTTTGGTAGAATTTAAAGCTTTACTAAGTAGTTTTGTTTTACATTCTCTTCCCATAACAAGAAATTAATGTTTTTTCAAGTTAAAAATTAAATGACTTGTAAAATTTTCAAATATAGTTGAAAAGATAAATATTCATGAATCATCCATAAAACTTATTTTTTATTTCTTTCATTGCATGCTTCATACTTATGCATTGTTTTAGGATGTGCCCTTGCAATTTGCTTCGATGACTTGTAAAATTTTCAAATATAGTTTGAAAGATAGATCTTCATGAATCATCCATAAAACTTATTTTTTATTTCTTTCATTGCATGCTTCATACTTATGCATTGTTTTAGGATGTGCCCTTGCAATTTGCTTCGATGACTTGTAAAATTTTCAAATATAGTTTGAAAGATAGATCTTCATGAATCATCCATAAAACTTATTTTTTATTTCTTTCATTGCATGCTTCATACTTATGCATTGTTTTAGGATGTGCCCTTGCAATTTGCTTCGATGACTTGTAAAATTTTCAAATATAGTTTGAAAGATAGATCTTCATGAATCATCCATAAAACTTATTTTTTATTTCTTTCATTGCATGCTTCATACTTTTGTATTGTTTTGGGATGTGCCCTTGCAATTTGCTTCTCCTTTATCTCTTTTAATATCATTGACCAATTTTAATCTCATGTAAAGATTAATACATAAATTGAATTAAATTAAAATTTAGCAATTTATTCCAAACTCTTATATTTTATAATATACATTATAGATGAAAGAACTTAAAATATTCAACAAGAAATGGTTTCCTTTTAAGAGATTTTTTTTTTTTTAATTGAGATATTGTAATACATATAGTTTGTATATATTTATTGTTTGAGTGAACATTTAACTCTAAAATTTCTACACATAATATATAATTTTTTTTAAATAATTTAATTATTAAAAAAATATTAAAAATAAACATTTTTATTTGGCTCTAGGAAAATTCACTACCATCAATTCACAGTCGGAAAATTCATATACTTAAAAAATGAATGTATATAAATAACTTTAAAAACTTTCAAATTTGCAAAATATTTTGTAGATATTATTTTTCATTAAAATTTTATAACTCTTATTAATATTTATAGAGATTCTACAAGGTGTGGATTGTAATGACGTGAGTGTATTAACAAATTTGTATATCTTTTATCCTAAATTTGACAATCATTTACATACCAACATAATAATATTTCATAATAAACACCATATTTCCAAAATAAATACCAACATATTATAACATAAATTTGAATCACGCTTAAATGTTTCCATTGAACATAGCACTCAATGCAAATGAAGATGAAATCATTTCCATATAAATTTAAATTTAAATTGAATTTCCTAATAATTTCCTCCACATCATTGTATTTACTAAAGAAAATAATTCCCCCTTTCCCTACAAGGTCGTCCAATAAACAAAGGAGTCTGCAAAACAAAAACAATTAGGTCAAGCTGCATGTGGTGTTAGATTGAGAATGTTGAAATATAGATAATATTATATAATAATAATAATAATATAGAAAGGATAAGAGTAGTAGTGGAACGTGGTTAAGAAAGGGTACGAATGTTTGAAGAAAGAAATGATAATTTCAACTAATAAATCAAAAGAGAATCGATGGCTGTATTGTATGATTTCAACTAATAAATCAAAAAAGAATCGATGTTAGATGAACGTGGGGACTGAAACCTATTATTGAGGGGAGAGGGAGGAGCATCTTTGGCACAACGAGGCATTCATTCCCTCCTCTAATTATGTTTATTATGAAGGTTGAACGTGATTAAATGGTGGGACCAGGGGTTAGGGGTTAGGAAGTAGGAAGGCCCAAAAGTGAGGGAATTGATACAAAATGTGAGGAGGCAAATGACATTTGTCGGGATGCGAAATAGATGGTTATGGCACGCATGCGCCAAGGCGTCTTGTTCCATGAATTTAAGATAGCGTTTCTACTTGTATAGATTTTGTGCATATGATTACAAACGTGAAAGGGGGGACATGGGCCCCACGCTTGCACCGCCCACATAATAAGTCTATTCCTGCAAAATCAAAAGCTAAGGTTGGGCAAGGGGTTGACAAGGCTGATGCGACGGTATCCTACGAGGGAGACAGAAGATGACGTGTAGGGCACTGGGGGTGAGGGGGACCAATGGGAGGCGTCCGGCCCACGTGGTGTCTGGCTCCACGGTGGCAGTGTGGGCGCTCGCAGCCAATCACACTACAAATGATAGGCAATGAATAAATGATTAAAAGGGCGTGGGCGGCGACCTGCCGCATTCTCATGCTTCCTAAGCTATACGAACCCTAAATACCATATCTTACCATATCCATACATTATATTATAATGTTTTGTTGCAATCTAAGAATATAAATGATAATGTTTCATGCAATCATGATGAGGAGCTTGGATCTTGCGTATGTTGTTATTGCAATGGATGGCGGGGAAAGAAAAAGAGAGAGGAGGGCGCGCGGCGGCGGAAAAAA
>VDFB02056351.1:25701251-25850670 GCA_007258455.2 Sequoia sempervirens
AAGGCATCATTCAAGGTATCATTGTACATGTTTCATGTCCTTTTTTCATTGTTTCATCATTTGGTTTAATTACCTCAAAGGGGTTTGACCAAGGAAAATCCCTATTCACTAACAATCAACAATTTTTTCTCCTCTTTACATGTGTGATTGTAGATATAGGTGTCTTGGAGCTTGAAGAACCCTTGAATATTAGGTCACAATCTTGAAGAAATTTGTTGGAGTTGTCCCCTCATTTGCAAGGTTGCTATCTTCATAAAAAGTCATCTATGGTCTGAAATCAAGGTGTTAGATCCAGAAACAAAGGGTGACAGAAAGAGAAGATATTGGAGAACAGAATCAGACCTTAACCTTTAGAAAAAGCACACTGGGATTGATATACCACCTTGGTTGTATGAGTCATAGTATAGGAATTTTTTAGGGTTTTTGGAGTTTTAGAATCAACACTGTCATATTCTAGTTTTGGTGCAAAAAACTCAATGTGGGACTAAATCACCTAGACTGTCGTATGATTCATAGCAAGCCTTAAATTCAGTGTTTGCAGCATATCAGGGCTTCATTCAAGCTCTTTCAGGTTCCCAAGTACTCACCTCCGATCTCTTAGATTTTTGTTCTGATTTGGTTGCATTTCTAAATCATTCATTCAAGTTTCATGCATCACTAGGTTTAAACATTAGATCTTGCATTTCATTAATCTTTCCAAGCCCTAGCTTGGAGGTAAACCCCTATTTAGTCATTAATCATATCCTAGGATACCCTATTACAAGATCTCTCTCTCCCTCTCTACATTTGGGTTGAGATCTCTAGGGTTTCCTTGAATGTGGAGTATAGAAAGTTAGTTGTCCTAGGTCCTTAACCCTAGTGACGACAATTTTCTTTCTTAGACTTCCTTGGATATTTTACAAGAAGCAAAGCTTTACCTGTTCTATAATAAAATGTTGAAGAAGATTGTTGAAAGTGCAAGTATTAAGGTGGATGAAGAACCACTACAAATTTATGTATTGATAGAAGGATATGAATCTGATGAATCCCCTATAGTTAAGAAGAAAATGATGAAGAAAAGGAAAAAGCAGTGATAGTTGAAGAGGAAGAAGCTCTAGAAAAGATCCCTAAGACTCCTAAGTATGTGCAAAAGAATCATTCTAAAGATCAAATCATTGGAGATAAGAGCAAAGGTGTGTTCACAAGGAAAAAATCTGCTATGATAGAGGAACAAGTAAACTTTTGTTTACTTTATGAGATGGAACTTAAAATAGTGACTAAGGCATGCAAAAATGAGAATTGAATCAAGGCTATGAAAGAGGAAACTAGAATAGATTGAGAAGAATTTGACTTGGGAAATGGTCCCGAGACCAACAAATAAGAATTTGATAGGAACTAAATGGGTTTTCAAGAACAAACTAAATGAGGATGGAAAATTTGCTAGAAATAAGGCTACACTTGTGTGTAAGGGCTAATCACAAGTAAAAGGGATAGATTTTGAGGAGACATTTGCTCCAATGGCAAGGATGGAAGCCATTAGAATTTTTTTTGCTTTTGCAATAAAAACTTCAAAGTATATCAAATGGATGTGAATTTTGCATTCTTGAATGGTGAGTTGGAAGAAGAGGTACATAGTGAACAACCAAAAGGATTTCATTTATCAAATGATGCTAATATGGTCTACAGATTGACAAAAGCATTGTATGAACTCAAACAAGATCCTAGAGCTTGGTATGCAAGACTGGATAGGTATTTTCTAAAACAAGGATTTAGAAAAGGTACTATAGATAGCAATCTATAGTTCAAAGTTGAGGGAGAACAAATACTAATTATGGTAGTGTGTGGATGATATTAACTTTGGAGGAAATGAAGGTATGCGTAAGAAGTTTTCAAAGGAGATGTAGAAAGAGTTTGAAATATTGATATGTGGGGAGATGAATTTCTTCCTTGGATTACAAATCAGTCAATCAAAAAAGGGTATCTTCATTCCATAGTGAAAGTATGTCAAGGAAATGTTGAAGAAGTTTGGGATGCAGGATTCTAAACCAACATGTACTCCTATGGTTACTGGTTGCAAGTTGAGCAAGAATGATGAATCACCTAAGCCTGATCAGAGTAAGTATAGATCAATGATTGGTGGATTGCTATATCTAACTACTACTAGATCATATATCATGCATGTAGTTTGTCTTGTGGCAAGGTTTCAAGAAGATCCTAGAGAATATCATGTTGCAATGGTGAAGAGGATATTTAGATACTTGAAGGGCACTCTAGGTTATGGTTTGTGGTATTCTAGGGATACTAATTTCTCCTTAAGTGTATAAAAAAATAAAAATTGGGTAGGTTGTATAGATAATAAAAGAAAGTACAAGTGGTGGTACTTTCTTTCTTGGAAGTATATTGGTTCCATGGTTGATTAAGAAGTAGGATTCAGTGTCATTATCTACTGTAGAAGAAAAATATATTGCAACAATATCATGTTGCACATAGGTGTTGTGGATGAAGTAAACATTAAAGGATATCAAAGTATCATATGATGAATCTATTTATATATTGTGTGAAAATACAAGTGCAATAAATATTTCAAAGAACTTAGTAATGCATTCAAGAACAAAACATATCTCAATTTGGTATCACTTCTTAAGAGAGAAAGTTGTAAAGAATGAGTTGAAGTTAGAGTATGTGCCTACTAAGGATCAAGTTGCAGATATTTTCACAAAGGCTCTTCCTCAAGATACTTTTGAGTATCGTCAAAAAAATTTATGGGTTATTGCCCCTCCTTTCAATTAGATGCATAAGTGTGTGCATATTTCTAGGAAGAATTTCAAGATACATTCTTGGTCCTGGATACATGATGAAGGCTACCTCTCAAGGGGAGAAAGTAGTAGTGTTGTTGATTGGTGAAATCATGTGGAGCATACTTTGTGCCCCTAAGGGGGAGAGTGCAAAAAAGTGAGAGCAGTGGAGAGAAAGTAGTTGTTTGTTGGTGTTGCAAGTATTATCTAAAAGTGGTGTATGTAGATGTCAGATGATGTTTGAGTAAGGTGTAGGTGTTTCCCTTTGAGTGTTTTCAAAGGAGGAGAGCAAAAGAGTTCAACATAGGAAAGAGAGTTGGATGAGTTTATGACCCTTTGTTGTTGATGTTAAAGGGGGAGAAAATTGGTTGAAAAAAAATAGTATAGAAGAAGAAGAAAGCCTCAAATAGGGGGAGTGTTGCTTGTTCCATGGAGCAGAAAAAAAAAAAAAAGAGTGTGAAGAGTAAGAGATGCCCCAATCAGGGGGAGTACTTCTTGATGCATAGTTTCTTTTTTTGTTGATGGTTTTTCAGAGAGCTGGTGTTGCCATCAATGACAAAGGGGGAGATTGTTGTAAGTGTACTACTAGTGTTGCCATTGATATCAACAGTTGGCCATTAATGTCAACAAATTGGAGATTGTGTGTTAAAGTTGTTGAAAGGATGTTGGTGTTCTCATAGTATGGATATGATGTGGAGCACAAGTAGAGGGAATAGGTTTATGAAAGAATAATTCATGAAGGCTTCCGCTCCACAAACCATGAGAAAACAACAGACAAAGCGGTGTCCCTGCTAGCTAGCATTGACACCTCGGGTCATAATCATTGGATAGGGGAAAAGAATGATTGATCATTTTTTTCCATGCTAGCATGGACTATGGATGTGTCAAGCAGTGAGACAGCGAGTGGGTTGTGCCACACAGTGGACCCCACCTTGGCGTGCTAGCCCAATCACTCATCGCTGTCACCAATGGCCTCTGCCTTTTGTCCCTCTATGTATTTTACTTCTAGTTTCCTTCCCGAATTATTCCCATTTACCAATATCGAGCCCTTTTTTCCTCCTACTAGTTCATTGATATGGAGGCTAAGTATTTTTTTTATGGAGCCTAAATTTGATGGTCATATGGCCATATTTTAGGAAATTTTACTCTGGATCAATAGTATGGAACACTAGTTTATCTTGGATAGAGAAAATATTTCATCATGACTATTTCTTTGTATTGCAATAAAGAGATTTTTGATTCTCTGAAATGCCCGTAATCTCTAACCGAAGGTCAATATTTTTCTTAACCTATCCACCAATATATTTTTAATGCTGGAAAAAATAGTTATTTATATATAATATATAAATGAAACACATCGTAATCTTAACCCTAATTTATTTAATGTTTTACTTATTGTGATGTGATGTTACTAGTATATATATCTTTAATAAATCTATATAAAATACATCGACATATATCCTTCTAAAGGAGTCTATTCCGCTTATGTATGTCAAATTTATTTTAAAAATAGACGCCTCGAGAAGGATATTTCTGGACGTATATTATATAAAATTATTAAAGATATATATGCTAGTATATATGTAAATGAAGATATATATGCTAGTATATATATAAATGAAATACACTATAAAATTTTCTTGTCTTTTCCTTTAAATTTTTCATTTTGGTATTGGAAAATATTATAAAATATCTATAGATTTAAAAAAGAATTTAAATATTAGAAATTTCTTTGAAGTATTTTTTTTTTTTAAAATCAAGCATTAAATTTGATTTAGAATTTGTTTTTAAGTTTAAGAGTAAATTTTGGATATTTTTGTATTTTTTCTTTTATTTTGAATTTATATTGATTAGGTTGTTTTTAATATAATGTATAGTATAGAAGTGGTATATTTATGTGTAAAAGTTGGTGACAAATTTGAATTTGCATGATCTTGTTCTCATGTATTCAAAGGCTCTTAACTTGATTTGTAGTTTTTCTTACTTGAGTCAATTTTATGTGTGTGAAATGTGTCCCTTGGACTTTTAAACTTTAATTCCATCTTGGGCCCCAACCAAATTCTTTCCAACTAGCCATTAGTTGTCAACTTGAGGGCAAAAATTTAAATGTGCATGTGCTAGAGGTATAAAGGACAAGCCTTAATTCATTATTACATCACTTAGGAATCAAGAGACTTATCTCAAAACTATTAAATAAAATTTAAGGATTTGACAAAAGGAGAAGTTCCCTGCTTAACAAACTCCCAAAGGTGTTCAACAACATAGTCAATCTTCAAACATAAACTTTCCAACATTGAGGTGAAGATATTCCAACTATTCAAAAGCACAAAAGTTATTTCTACCAATAGAGGTCAAATTTGTAGAAATGGTTCATTTTCGTGGGTGTGGAGATCATTTTTGTAAGCATGGATTGGAACCAAAGACTAAAGAGAAGCACAATGAAATTTCTAATTTGATAAACTTGTCATTTAATAGAGTACAAATAATTGAATACCAAGACAAATCACAAAGTATCATCTATCAACAAATGTTTTATATTGAATCCTAGAGCTAAGTAGCTTAATCCACTTCATTCATTTTAATGTATATTTATGGATTTGTTTAAATGTAGTATTACTAGTACCAATTCTCTTTTTCTAGGATAATTGTTTATCATTGTAGATTAATTAATCCATCCTAGGATATTTGTGTAGGAAGCAATTATTTTCTACACATTAATCTGACAGACATTAATGACCTTGCACCCCTTAGGGTTTTGGGTTTTATTTTATATTTCAAATCTAATCATTTTTTTACATTAGATATGAACTTTATAATGTACCCTTCTATGCTTTTTTATGATGATTCTTCCCCTTCCTCTCAAGATGATGTTACAGTCAATGATTGTATTTCATTGTTGACCTCTTAATAGTGAGTGCACCAAGTTGAGGGACAAAAAAATGACCACAAACTATTTTCAAGTTGAATCAAGGAAAACATGTTTGTATTTTAAAAAATATAATGTGAGTGCATTCTGGTATATTCATTTGTTGTTCCTATTGAGGTGGAAGCCACTCCTATTGAGGTGGAGTTTGTGGTTTTTGGAGATGCCTAGATTAGGTGGAAATGGTGTTCATGTCATCTTCTCCAATAGAGGGGAGCTCTCTCCTTTAGAGGTGGATATTGGGATGGTAGATCGGATTGGTAGGTGGTTCAAGAGAAATCTTGTTGCTTTGTATTTAGTTTACCCTTGTGACTCTCTCATTAAGGTAGGGAGCTTGGTGAAATTGATTGTTCTTAAAGGGGGCTCTTGTTTCCCTTTGTGTAGTGGCTCAATGTTGAACATATGGTTTATTGTAGATTGGTTGTTGCAAGCTATGTTGGTGCTTGGTTGATTAGGTAGTTTATTTCTACTGATTAGGTTCAAGGTCCTTGTAAAAATCTAGTTGTAAGGGTTTTTGGTTCCCTTCAAAATTGGGTCTTTGCAGCATGGATAGTCTAGAGTATCTTATGGTTGGTTGTTGATGTTGGGTTGCTGGTTATCTGTGTCCCTATCCATTTGCAGTGTTCTTTTGACAGGGTTTCAAGTCCCTTTAAAACTTGTTTGTAAGGGGTTTCAGGTCCCCTCAAAACCTGTTTTCCCATAATCAAAAACATGCTCATGTTATGGCTCAAATATAGCTTGATAAGCCCTAATCATAATGCAAATATGATATATAACATGCTTGTGTTATTCACACATATGAAAAAGAACATAATGTACATGCATTATAACGTATATGCATTATGCACACATAGTAAAATGCTATGGTTTTAGCTTTAGAAATAGGATTTTTAAAATGCTATGGTTTTAGCTTTCCTATTAGGTTTGAAATAGGCACAGTTTTCCAAGATTGAGGGTTGGATCCTCATATTGACTCCCAAAACTATTAGGAAATAATATATCCATTCCCAATTCATTTAATCCATTTCCTACATAACCCCATGAGAGAAAATCATGCATACAAGCTTACAGAACAATAATAATGCATAGATCAAAATTCCCCATTTGTTGCTCCTTGGACCGATTTTGGACCCCTTGCAAATTCCCCATTTACACACCCATTACCTTAGAAAAAATGATCACAATGGTGATTTTCCACATCTGCATCCATTTTCCATCCACTTGGAAACTCATTTGTGTGTCAGTGGGGGAATTTTTGTTGAGGACGCTAGCGTAGTGCGTGAACATCTATGTGGTGCACTGTCATCCTAACAAGATTCTTTCCTATGGAATCCAAAGAGGCATTACACTCCTCCATTGGACACAAAGTGTAATTTTTTTTTCTCTTTGGATCAACTTCAAACAGGTTTTTTCCTCCTTCATTCATTCAAATTGGTTATTCTTCCATTCAATCTAGCTTCACACTTCTTCAATCTTGGACACACTTCTTGACAGCTTCTTGATCAAACACATTCACTTTTAGCTCCTTCATGCTTCACCACCACCTTTGTAGCTACAAATTGCTACTTTGTTGAATCCTCCTCTTTGTTGTTGCAGTAGTGTTGGCTTTGGAGAGATTGCGAGCTCACATCTTCCTCCATCTTCCTTGAGTGCACTTGGTTGAGAAGGTGATATTCATCCATTTCCATTTACTTTCACATCATCTACTTGTTGTTCATGTATTGTTTAGTATTTCCATTTCTATGTACTTTCTTTATCATGTTTCTACAATCATTGCTATTTGGTTGTTCATAGAGGTGGAAACACCAAAGCAGGGGACTGACTGAGGTAGTCCTCTAAACACAACCCCAACATTTTCTCGTTCTCATGTGTGCAGGTTGTTTATCAAGTGAAGCTCTTGAAGGCCTCAACTCATGGGTTTGAAGGTCTATTTTGACCATCTTTCTCTTGTCAAATTCTAGCTTAGTATTGCTAAAGTATTCTTCTTGTTATTTCTATTATTTCTATATTTTCTATCTCTGTTGTAGCTTAAAACTCTATTAATCAAGCAATTAGTAGGCTCTCTAGTGTTTTGTACTATACTTTATAGTTTTTGTCGGTACAGATGCCAATGTGTCCCTGAGACCCCAACATTCCATGTTGGAGTCTGTGTTATGTGTTGTCTGAACCTAGAAAACTGGCTCTCCTTTAAATCCTTTGAAACCTTAAAACCTCCCTATTAGTTTATCTAGCTTGAGGTAGATCAGGGCAACCCATTGTTCTAGACTCTCCCATGACCTGGAGTCCTTGAGCAATCAGTACCCCTCCTCTACATTTTGGAGAACTTGATGTGAACTATTTGGTTCCATTTCATAGTATTGAAGGAATCTTCTCTCGTGTTCTAGGTGTGTGTGTGTTGCACAGTGCATAGCCTGCAACCCAACCTACAACCCCAGTAGGCATAGTTAGAAGAATCCCTAGATATTGTGAAGTGAATCTAAATATGTCACTGTCTCATTGTTAAACCTTTGGGGTATCCTAAGGAAATATTTTCAGAGTACATAAACATGGCCTCTTTTATGCATCTTCCCATCCCTTTTGTGTAGCATGCAAGTGGATCAATTGCTATAACCTTTACATTGTAGGATTTTCCTATGAATGTGAATAGATAATCATCTCCTCTATACATTCCCACTTGCATCAATGGGAACATCATGATCGATTTCTGGTTGATCCCACGTGTCATGTGAATGTTATAGTAGAGGAGATTACGCTGACAAATTTCTTGCATAAGGATGGGTATGATGAATCAAAGAGCACAATACATACACATGACAGAATCTCGATCCCTCCAATCGATTCGATCACTCTCTCAGTCTTGGTAGGACCTTGGACCATAAATTCTCTTTTCAATATCATCCCAAAGTCATAATTGTTTAGAGTGAAACTAGGAATCCCATGGCTAGTTTCTATGAACATAGTCACTTCGGTAGTTCAAATTTTTTTAAGGTTTTCTCATGAGAGCTTTGTGCATGTTGTGCACGACACCAGATATAAACCTTTGGTGTCACGTGGGGGTTACTCATTAAATCACTCTTGGCCTTCCCCTATTGGTTTGCTTCCTCCAAGAACAGACCTGTTGTATTGCACCTACGTTAAATACAAGAATGGGGGCATAGCACCGAAGGTGACCTACCTTGTCTCCCCTTATGTTATTTCAGTTAAGGCTTCTATGATCACATAGCAACAGGTTGCCTCCTCCTCCTCCCAAAAGGGGAAGGGGAATTCTGCTCGCACCTAGGAGCCTTCCTCTTCTTCTATTGTTTCATTTGCTTCGGCCTCCTACCCTACTGTGGTGCTTTCAGCCATTGCTCCTATTTCTTGCATGGGGAGTTTGATGGTGCCCACTTGGTGAAAGGCCAAGCATCAAGTATTTGAGCTTCCTACCTTACTCATGGTTCTGAGGACCATGGTCTATTGTAAGGGGAAGGGATCTCATGGAGCTTCCCCTATGTCTTGACCTTCACAGCCTCCTATTGCTCTTGCCCCTCGAGCAGTGAATGGGAAGAGGCCCGCTGCCAAGACACCTAAGTATGCTTCTCCACTTGTTTCAGTTTTCGCTCCTACACTTCTTGCTCTTGCTCTCATCCAAGAGTTTGTCCTTCCATCAAACATGGTTGTGGAGGACAAGCCTATGGTAGAACATAAGCCTCTTTCTCTTTCTCAAGCAATGAATTCTAGCTCGTGGAGCCGAAGAAATTGGCTTGCGCATGAGCGTAAGCATCAAAGGAATTATTTGGTTGCTAAGCAAGCTACCTCATGGAAGGATGAAAAGGATTTGACAGCTCCTATTTCAGCATCTCTTGTTGTGCCTCCCTCGTCTGCTTCTTCTGCTTCAATTCACATTGCCTCGATCTTGATTTTGGCTCCCTCGCAAATGCTGATGACCCTCACCCCAAAAGGGTGCAAGTGTTCATCAATCCCTTGATAGAGCATCCTCTTTTGATGTCCCTTCAGGACATCTCTTCATTTTCTCAACCCATGGACATGTTGAACACCATGGTGGTGTCTGTTGCGACCTTGTCCTCTTCCTCCTTGCCTTCCACTTCATCGATGGGAATTTCGCATCCTCAATGAAGTGTAAGTTGGAGGATGACCTTAATTCCAATGGAGGTCAAAAGAAGGGATCACCTTTTTCAGGAGAGGGTTCCGCTTTGGCTTGCGTTGTCCTTGTGACAAAGGCAGCCCCAACGTCTCTCGAGTTTTTCACCATCTCTCTTGATGAGGTTGATGGTGGATCTTGGGCACCTCCTTCATCTCCCGATCAATTAATACATGGCACTCCTATTAAGTGCATGTTTAACTCAGTTGATGATGTCCCAAGTCTATCGGAAATCTTTGCAAGATCAATGATGTTTATCTCATAGGAGTTGAGCAAAGAAGACCTTGAGGGGACCTTTTCCCTAGCTCTTATCATAGGAGAGTCAGAGGGTGCTCCCCTTATTATCCCACCATTGAAGGCTCATCTTCCCTCTCCTTATAATGATCTAGATTGGGAGAATGACAACCTCCTAGTTGATGAGGACTAGGGGAGCACCTCTTCTTTATATATAGCACTAGTATAGAAACATTAATAAACTAGTGAAAAAACAACTAAAAACTACTTATAAATGACTAAACTTGGTCACGCGACCATTAGTAGTTTATTTCCAGTCATATATAACACAACCAGATTGATGAATAAACCATTTTTAGTCATTTATTGGTTGTTTTGATTGATCAATTTGGTAGTATATTTAATCATTGATTTAGTCATCGATTACTATAATCTGGTCACTTATTTAGTCATTTTTTTTTCACTGATATATTTAGTCGTTGATTTAGTCATTTATTGTTGTAATCTGGTCACTTGTTTAGTCATTTTTTATTCACTAATATATTTAACTGGTCACTAATTTAGTTGTTGATTTAGTCATTGATTTTTGTAATCTGGTCACTTATTTGGTCATTTTTTAATTCATTGATATATTTAGTCATTGATTATTGTTAACTGGTCACTTATTTAGTCATTTTTATTCACTGATTTTTGTGCATTGGTAGTGTATTTAGTCATTAATTTTAATCATCATTTTGATCAATTTGGTAGTATATTTAGTCATTTTTATTCACTAATTTCACTAGTCATATATCTAGTCATATTTATTCATTGTTCACTAATTTCTGTCAATTGGTAGTATATTTAGTCAATTTAATTATTAATTGATGTTAATTAGTAGCATATTTAGTCATTTTAATTAACTGATATTTGAGGATTTAAGCATAAAACACATAAATACACATCAATCATCAATTGCACACAATAAGACAACCATTGAGAAGGAAAAATCAATGAACTTTATTACTAAAAGAAAGGTGTTCTAGTTACAACTTAGAAATAGAGTATTACAATTGTTATTTTCAATCACAAGACTAAAATTATGAGTAACAATATTGCACATAAATGATTGCAAGAAAGAAACTTCTCCAAAAAACTTCTGCAATAATGGAAACGCATGCTTGAAGCTACCCTTCAATGCGAGCACATGCCCCTTTCATCTCTTAAAACTTCTACAATGTGGGAAATCTTCCTAGAGCAAGCTGTAACATGTAGAATCCAAGGAGAGTGTTGATCGTGTCCCATATATGAAGCTCTCTCCTTCAATGTAGTCAACAATAACCCGACTAGAATCTTTCCTCCTTTATATAAAATGTGCCATCTAATATGAGTAACAGGGTGTTGGCTTTTCTGCCATGAATGAAGTTGTGCCTGATCAATACAACCAACAAAATTACTATTAGTATCAATTCAAAAAGAATAAAAGTGCATTGTATATTGCAAGTTTACAAAAGTAAGTCCAAACACAACAAAAAGATAAATCAATTAAAAAATTGTAGCCTTGTCAACAAATGCCTTAAACAGAGTGTTCAACATAGGCCTGAAATATGCATATTGAACCATTGATTTCAGAACCTTGTTCAAAACTTAAGAAAGGTGATACGCTTAGATTATAGAATGAAGTTAACATATTATAGAATGAAGGCTATCAACACTAACCAAACTGGAACAACATTATTGTTGATGGGTGTTTTTACACCTTCTCAACATAGGCAGCACACAAGTATGCTACCTCTCTTGAAAGGTGAAAATATGCAACTAAGTTGTAGACAATCACCCCAAGGTCTCTCAGGTGTCAGGTCATGACAATGCTTGGAATAGTTCAATTGGTTGATGTGATTTTCTGGTAATCACAAGGTGGCCTTTATGGTTTACAAAGCATAGGAAGTTAGGTCTGCAAATGGAGTTTCAAGAGTGTTGGAAATTAATGGACAGTGGGTGATCCACCAAAACAACAAGTTGAAACTCACCATATTCATTTGATTTAGTGTTTTTGTGATGCTTTGAATCCTACTCTAACAAAAGTTTAAAAGAAATAGCAAAAGAGAAAGGGTAAGAGAGGCTAATCTAAATCTAAGCTATGAATGAACAGTAATAATGGAGGATGCTACAATAGACAGACTCCCATAACTAAGTTTTTTCTTCACCAAGGGAAGCCTACAACTACACAAAACTAGTGCAATCTCCTAAGGTCTATAGATTTTCAGATTGTACATTCACTTCATGAACATACAATTGAACTAAGTTGCAACAATATTAAATAGCTCAAACTAGCTTTGCAAAGTGATTCATCATCAACAAACCACAAAAAGCATGAGCTTGGAAGTTCATCAAATACTATAGCAACAACCACCATTAAAGACATCCAAGAAACTACAAGCTAAAACTAATATGGAGGTTGAATCATGCATGCACAATGAGAAAGTTTAAAGAAAACACCTATAAAACAATGCAATGCTTCCTTCTATTGTTACAAAATGCCTCTTACAACAATTCACCACCACATACAAATGAGGAGAAAGCCCCTATTTATAGTTTTCCAAAAGTAGAATGAATGGACATGATCGATTTACATTATGTGGCCAAGATTCAATATAAGCTAGGGTTTCACCTACCCCCAATATTTCTCAATTTAAAATAGGCTATTTTGTCTTCTTCTCTATTTTGTCTTCTAGCGACCCTGGCACTATAGCAGTTTTATCTTTTAGTGGTTGCCTTCCCTGCTGTAGCTGAAACTACTAAAGGTTGCCCTCTGTCTGATGTGTTTATTGCATCCTTTGTTACAAATCAGTGTCTCTGAGAAGTGGGTGTGCTGCTCTTGATTTTGGTGGACATCTCCTGACAATCATCATCATTTGGTGGAAAATAAAACAACTCCCTCTTGCTCCTTGTTTGAAAGCATTTCTCAACTTGGCATTGCCTAACACAGTTTCTTAAGTGGGCTTATTCAATTAGGTAGAACTCCCCTTGATGTCAATATTCAAATAAGCGACTCCTTTGGTGGTTATGGTTATAATCACCCTCTGAGCACAACAAAATCTACGCCTTTAGCATGGTTCCATGAATCCTGCACACACGAGGTGTAGTAAGTGCTTTCATACGTAAACCAAGGCAAATGTTAGTCAAATCCTACAAACTTATTGTTAGATCCATCCATGCATCATTAAAAGATCATAATATTCATCATTGTTCCACATTTGGAGCTCATTTGGACCATAAACATAAATGCAAGTTCAAGGGTGTGGGTTTCCCCTAGGCCGAGAGTCGTTAGGAACATTGGAGGGACGGTGGTCCAAAGGCATCGGTTTGCTTAGGTAGACCTATAGTGAGCTCGAGGACCTGACATGTGTGCCAGCAACTTTCAAATTTGGGAAAGGGAAAAGCCCCTTGTGGAACCCGCCATGCGGAAGGATGGGGATGTAAGGATGTTAGGGAACGACAATGGGGAAACAACCACCCACACGAATCGGTCTGCATAACATTTTGAATTAGTCATTTTGAGCAAACTAGGGATGGAAATGAAAGAGAAAATCTCCTAAGGAATGATTAAGGGCGAAAATGGGTCGTGAGACACTTGAAGTCGTTAGATCAAGCTTTGATGCTCTAACGAGTTTGAAGGATATGGGCATCGTGAGGTGGAAAGGCGTTAAAGCTCGACCATTAAGTGACGGTGTTTAGGAGACGACAACCCACTTGCGGAGTTCCGCAAAGCCACAACTCTTAGCAAATTTGAGTTTTTTGTAAATTGAGCACATGGAAGATGCATTAGAGGGGTTCCTAGACCTATTCCTCAATGATTTGGCCCTTTTCAAAAAATACAAAAATCTGGAATGCAGAAGTCGGAGGGTCCATTGCCTTAAAAATGACATTGAGCACACAGAAACCCGTGGTTGGCAATGGAGGGATGACAACCCACAAAGAAATTCCCACGAACGGTGATGGAGGGACGACGACCCACAAAGAAATTCCAACAATTTCACAAAACTTAGTAAATTTGAGATTTTTCAATTTTATCATGTGGGAAAAGGGGGTAGAAAGAGTGCCAAGACATATTTCCTTAAGGTTTGACTCATTTTTAAAAATTCAGAAATTTGGAAAGCGGAAGCTAGAGGGTATGCTACCCTTTACAACGACACTTCTCAAACGAACTTCTATGGATGGACTTCCATAGTGAAATTTTTGCAATGTCTAAACACATGCCAAATTTGATGCAAACCCCTTTAGGCATGTGAAGACACTCATTTTATGGGCCCTAGATGATGAAAATTTGAAGTTTACACCCCTTTTTGGAAATGCGGAGATTTGGAAGGGGGAAGCTGAAGGGTCTGCCACCCTAAAATGACAATCCACAAATGAAAACCTGCACATGGTGACCCGCACATAGAATCCCGTGGACGGCGACAGAGGGATGATGACCCGCAAAGAAATTCCCATGGACGATGATGGAGGGATGACGACTCGCAA
Organism: Sequoia sempervirens; assembly: GCA_007258455.2. NCBI lineage: Eukaryota > Viridiplantae > Streptophyta > Pinopsida > Cupressales > Cupressaceae > Sequoia > Sequoia sempervirens. Next base: position 25,715,827 of record VDFB02056351.1, read on the forward strand.
AGAAATTCCCACAAATGGCAACGAAGGGATGATGACCCATAAAGAAATTCCGCAGACGGTGATGGAGGGACAGTGACCTGCAGAGAAATCTCACGGACGGCGACGAAGGGACGACGACCCACAATAAAATTCTCACAACTTCCTAAAACTCAACGAAACCTTGGCAGCTCACTTAGGCATCATGGAAACATCCCAAAGTCCCCAAAGTTAAAAAAATGAAGGCAAAAGTGAAGCAAACGAGAAGGGACCAAGCCAACAGGAGCAAGGCAAAAGTGAAAAAAAAGGGGCTCCTTGCCTTCAGCAGGGCGTGTGTACAAAATATGCACAACAATTATCAACAAAAATTTCTTGGAAACCAAGCCCAAGAATTCCATCAGACTTGGACAACAAAAATGTCAACCCTAATTCATGTGTTGTCTCAGTAAAGACCTGCACCATGAAAGAATCCATGTACACATAAATTCCAAATTAAGTTGATGAGAAAAGATCTTTGATATCCAACTGGGAAGCCTTAACATCCAAAAATTACTAACCTGATGTTTCACAACAAGTTTACCAACTGTGACATCATCTTTACTTAAGAAATCAGATATTAATCCACTTCCATATTGGATCTCATAGGATTCTCCTTCACAAACAACAAACGATATATATTAATTGTTCAACAACTTCCTTAATATCCCCATGTAAGTAGACTAAACTAAGTGAGGTTGAGGGTTTGAAGTAGAGTACCATCTTCTTGGTATGTGCTTGAATTTGATCATGAATTGTATCTTGAATGAAAATAGCAAGCTAGCTACACTATAAAATCATTGTTACAAAAATAACCACAAAATCCTCTTTAATTAAAATAATCCTTCTAGATATTTCAAGACAAGATATTTCAATTAATTTCTAAGAGAGCTAATTTCACTATCCAAACAACAGTCAATCTATTTACTGTATATAATTTCCCATAATTCAAAATTTGAATGTAATGAAACTAATCATAATTACCAAAGATTTGACACCAAAATGTAGTATAAAATAAATTGTTTGACAATAAACGTGTTTTGATAAACCAGATATACCCTTGATATATTGATTTAAATAACAAGGAAAGATCAAACTGGAGACAACAAGATAACATTCATTAATTCACTTCAACAAACAATTGAAACAAAAATTCGACCACCAAATATATCTTCATTCGATTGATCTTCAAAAATATTTTACAATACATTTCAAAATTTTATCTTGACTGACATGTCAAAAAGTGTCTTTTCAACTACCACTTTTAACATAAATCAAAAAGTCTTAATTATCGTTGTTTACATAGGATTACATAAAAGCAATGAAAGATGAGAAGTGAAGAGAATTTATCAAATGTTGAAGTACAAAACACTTGCAAGATACGAAAGTTTGTTACTCATCGTAAGGTACCTGTGATCATTCAGATCTAGCAAGGTCCTCTCTCCATGATAGTATCTGCAAGGTTTGGTACTTCACTGCAAGGCCTATTCTTTTGGGGGAGCTAGATATGTCTTCTCCCATTGGTACACCATGCAATCATGAGGCCATTTGTACTCTTGGATTTTTTGTGTGTTGGCCAAGTGACTCTTCCATCTACTGTCTAATAACCCTTTTTTATTTGTGATGAATTTTGAGTATCCAACATCTAGTGCAATTATTCCATCCAAGGTTAAATTGAGGTGGTGAATATTTATGTCACTATGCTTCTATAAATTAGTGAGGAAATTGGGAAAATTTTTGCTAAACTCATCTATCCAATCCTTGGAGCCTTTCAGTTGATCATCATCCCTTAGTATCATAGGCATGAACCACTGCTTTAGTGCATGAAATGAATCCATTCTTTCCTTGATCTTTTGGTCTTTTGTAGAAATGTACTGAAATTCATTTGTGACCATTCAGACCATTTTCTCAGTAGGCTTTAAAGTTGTGGGGGCCTCAATGCTCCTTTGTAAAATTATGCACAAAGTCGTTAAGGTGTGATGTACAGGTTGCCATTTCTTGAATAAGGGGTCCAATATAGGTACATGGGCCTTTATCTGATCAACTGCTTGTGACAAGGAGACATAACATTCATACACATTTTCCAATTTTTCCACAACTAGTTTAACCCTATGCTCCAAGATCTGTTCTAGTACCCTAAGGGTTTCTCTCTTTTCTCTTTCATTTGTTTCTTCATTAGTCTTTTTCAACTTCTCAATTTCTAGTTTTATCACATTTACTTGTTCAATAGTGATTGCACCTATATCAATCTAGATGGTAGGGAGCTGGTATACTATTAATTCTATGCTTTGGGAAGGACTTGTTCCCTTCAACCACTCTTTCAATTTCACATTTTCTATGAATAACCTATTCACTTCATCATTTAAATTAGTCTATGCTTTCTCATATTCTACCAATCTAAGCTCCATAGCTTTAATCACATCCCTAGTAAACATTGTTGAGTGCATTGTCATAGTAGCTTCCTCCAATGCTGATGTGTCTTGAAATGCCTTTACCATGGTAGTCCCTCTCATTTCTTTTACAACATCAAGCAATCTTGGTTTTTTTGTTCTTTTTTGCTTTGTCCAAAAGGCTCTTCTTGGATTCTTACTTGATCCAGTAAGAATATATTTTTTAACTCCATCCCAAGAATAATTAGTATATTGCTTTCTAAGACCAATTTTCTTGCTTCTTGGGGGCTAATAGTAATTTCATTAATCCTGAGTTCTTCAAGAGTCTAGGCAATAATCTGGTCATGTTGTGACTCCTCAGTGCCCATGTTATTAATTTGGAGTCTCTCAAATTCTTTCATTTTCATCTTAAACCAAAAATCCTTAAACTTAGGAGTTTGAATAAATTCATCATCTTCAATAAATCTAAGGGCAACAATCACCCTTTCATCATCATGTACTCCATCATTATGCCCATGTACATCCACCCTTTCTTCTGGTTTGTGAGCATTAGTTGCAAGCTTAGGTGGTGGATGATCAACTTCGTCATCTTTAAAATTCAAAAGTACATCAGCTACCTCTTTAGTATCCCCTACTCCTTCACTTATTTCATATGCCACTAAGGGGGCCACGCCATGTGTCTTCTACCTTTTAGGACTTGGTTGCTCAGGGGATGCTTCTAATTGTATTGTGGCAGTGTTTGGTAGGGGCTCTGTGATTAAAATACCACTTGGTTTGATGGGAAACTTGGAGGGTTTTGAAGACTGACCCTCAGGTTTCTTTTCTAGTTCAACATATAATCTTTCAAAGTTTTCAATTATTACGTTCATCCTTTTGATAGGATCCTTTTCTTCAACATAGAATCCTTGGAATCTAGTATCCCTTTTCTTCTTCTCCTCCTCAAGCCTCTTTATGATTTCCCACTTTCTCTTCCTCTAAAAAACTTTATCAAGTGTAAAGCAATTTCTTATTACATCTTCGTAATCCATTACATGGGTCATCCCAGCTTTAGTGAGAAGTGATTTCTTTATAAAATTAATATTCCCTTTAGGATCAAAGACCCTTTCTCCTTGTAGCTTCAATGAATGCCCCATATTCAAATTGTTCTATATTTCTTCAAGAGTGTTAGACCCTACAAATAGCTCCTCACATTGAGCTAGGTCAGGGAGGAATGCCCCCTTTTTTTGTCTTTTCATAACATCCTACTCCATCCATAACATTTTCCACATAAATTCTAAAAATTCAATTTGAATAGAAATAAATTTAGGTAAAACATGTGGGTCTTGAGGACACCCATAGACCCTTATTACTATTTAGTTTGCTAAGAAGAACCAATTACCGAAATTGTGAGTGTGTCCTTGCTTTGGCTTCAATGCTAAAGGTCTTAATACGTGCATGATTTTATTAGGCAATATTGGTGAAATATGACCAAGAGAGAACATGACCTTTACTATGAAATCATCATGAAATATTACATAATCACTATTTTTACATCTACTATCCCATATGTAACACCAATTTTGTATAGGAAACATATTCCCTCCATCATCATTCATTCCCAAACACATTCTTTTAGTCCATATGTTTCTATTTTGGTATAATATTAAATGACACTACAGATCGAGTATTTCCTGAAAGTGATGGGAGCTAAGCTCTCTCTTGGAAAAATCCCTCATGTAGCCCTTTCTCAATTTCAACAGCAAAGTCATACTCAATGTTGACTTCAGGATTTTGTATCTTCGTTGCCATCATCATTCATTCCCAAACACATTCTTTTAGTCCATATGTTTCTATTTTGGTATAATATTAAATGACACTACAAAGAGTATTTCCTGAAAATGATGGGAGCTAAGCTCTCTCTTGGAAAAATCCCTCATGTAGCCCTTTATCAATTTCAGCAGCAAAGTCATAATCAATGTTGACTTCAGGATTTTGTATCTTCATTGCCATCATCATGATATAGGTTGGCATCCTCTCTTCAACATCTATTCCAAGCACTTGGCACAAATAAAAATAAGTTCTTTTGAAATATACTTTGAAGTCTTCTATGGAAAATGGCTCAATTTCGGAAGGGGGAGATAGGTATCCTCCTATTTTTTACACCCCTTTTCACGTGTAAAGGAAGTTCATCACTCTTGTAGGTTTTTCTCAATCTCCTATAATCCTCCTCACTTCTATCCAAGTCAATCTTAGTGATAGCTTGCTTGTTTAACATAAAACACTCTATAATTGCTTCTTTAGTCAACACCACTAATTGTGAACCATCTGGCATTCTTATTGTCCTGGTAGTCGTGTGATAATATTGTGCCAATACTTTAATAAACTTAACATCTACAAAGACATTTGGGACTATCAATTTGGCCAAATCTAAGGTCTAAGGATTTGAAACTGGAATCTTGTCATCCTTTTTTTCATAGAAGTACCAAAACATATCCCACCCTGAGATAGGGATAATTGTGTCTCTACATCCATGGGCTATACCTTTAAGCACCTTTTTAGATCCTTTGTCTACAAAATTAGGTAACACATCTAAAATGGATTCTTGCAGGGACCTCTTCTTTGATTTAAAAACTATGGACTCTTCCTTTTTACTCACAAGTTGACTTCTTTTGGGTGGCATGATAAAGAATTTACTCCTACTTGATTTCTTTAAGTGTCTACTTGTAGAAGAAAATTTGGTTCTTATACACTTTCTATAGAGGGTTTCTATGAACTTACCCAGAAAAATAATAGTTGAGAGTTTTCCTGCTTGAACTCCCTTGCCTTCAATACGCTGAGTTGTGTGAATGATTTCCAAAATGTCATCGAGTTTGAAGTAATATTTACTGTTGAGATCGGTCACCTCACTATTAATGTGAATTCATGTAAAATATTTTATAATTTTCCCATATTTTGCTTTTGAATACATGTCATTGATCTTGGCAAATCGAATGGTGCAATCATTTAATGCTTTGACAACTTGTACCATAGTATCACTCTATCATTTCAAGACCACTGTGGGGTAGCATTAGCAGTACCACCACCCCATGCACACCCCTTGGGACTCCCACAGGACGACAGGTTAATTCTAGCGGTTGAGTGTCTATTCACCGCCATACTGCTCTATCATATCAAGATCATTGTAGGTTAGCGGTAGCAATACCGCCACCCCGCACACACCCCTTTCGACTCCTGCGGGATAGTGGGTTAATTGTAGCAGTTGAGTGTCACTGTTTTGGTTAATTCTACTGATATTCATATTTGGTTGTCGCAGTATTGTAGTAAGCATTTGTACATTGACCTATATGTCCCTCCATCCCGCGCATACCTCTATTGACTGCTGCGGTAGTGTGATATTGGACTTTTTATGAATGCAGTATTTTAGATATCATTTTATTGAAAAGATTGAATTTTTTTCTAATTTTGCAGTCTCTCATTTTTAGTTTTCAATGTTAGTCAGACCTAAGGGATCATTTCTTTGTTTGTAATGAGAAGGATTAGTTCACCTAATGTTAAGATATATATATGTATTACTAAATCATAGATGTTCATTATATGTTTGCATCTAGAAAACATATAGGACATACAAAAAATTATATTCTAACTAAACAAAATTAATTTCAATTTTTCAACCAAAGTAAGAAAACTAAGAAGAATGATTGAACCTAACTTTAAATGCACTTCAAATCAGCAATGAACATCTCATGTTTTGTATACAATGTACCAGAAAAATAATGATGATTACATTCATAAATGTATCAGTAAAACAACAATGAATAAGCATACCTATACTTAGATCTTTATTACATTCGATAATAAATTACACCATACATATAACCAAAGTTAGGTGACAAGCTAACCTCTTAAGGTGAGAAAACATCATCATAATCATTTACATTTCCAACAAGATCAGAATCCTAATCATTTGTGTCTACATCTACTTTATTTTCTTCCTCGTCCTCATCTATGACCTGCAATACATTCTCTCTCCCAATCTCTTCATTGGTAATCAAAATGTCTTCTTCAAACACTCAATCATCATTGTCATCCACTTCTTCAAATGTTTCTTGTAAATTAACATATTGTCCATCAGGCATTAGATCAACAACTTCCATGAATTTTTCGTTATGAATGAGACTCTATTTGAATGGAATACAACCATCTTGGGCTTCTTACATCATCAATTAGAAATGATTGGTTAAATTTGAAGAGGCAAAACATATGGCTCATTCGTCTCTAATAAAAAATTTCTTGTATTTGCGCATACAAATCCATACTCATCATACTATACTATAGATGGTCGGATCCACTTACATTTTAATAATATAGGACTATTTTCACCATAATCCATTAGAATAATTTGTTGGATGAATCCAACATAAAATTTCTTCTCAATTTCATGAAGAAATGCAGCACTAACAACACAATTACAAATTTTCTTTCATTTGTCTTTTCCTTCCACTCTTAAATGACTACCATAGGCCCACATTCTACTAAAATGCATAGCCCATAAATGTGGAGATTGTGAAAGCTCACTTTCCTCCATTGTTATATCTTGACCTTCTTCTTTTGCATCATTGACTACATTAGCAATTCATTCTTCAAATTTTGGAAAAGAATCACCTCCAATCAAATCAACATGACGTCTACGCTTTTGAGGTTGATGTTGCATCCAATCTTGATTTTATTCTTCATATTTTCTACATAGGATATTAATGTACAAATAGTAATATTGATAATATAATGTGTAAATGCAATTGAGTAAATAAATTATTGTGTAAGTTTTTTTTACATGTGTCCCTTATCGAACAAAGATGTGTTTTGAAGAATACAAACATGTATCACACTTTTTTCTTGATGTGATAGCTCGAAGCAACATTCATTGCCTTCTAATACTTCACCTGCAAATGTCTCTTCTTCGTCATCTTCCCATACACGCCGATTGACATTTTTAAAATCCTTCATATTTTGTGCAAAATCCCATGGCCTCTTGCATTGAATATCCCTTAGACATGTTTCCTTCTGGTTTTTCCCTAGTATAAATATTTTTTTTCAAAACCTTCATATATCGTTCTATAGGATACATGCATATTGTTCTTATTGGGCCATAACACCTAGTTCATATTGTAGATGTATCAAAAGATGCATAGAAATGTTAAAGATCTTCACATGATGAAATAGTATCAAAAGCACCAAAAAGAGTTTCTATAATAGCATAGGATATATTTTTCTCAATATGCATAAAGTCAACAGTATGCCTAATGACTATATCCTTAAAGTATGACAACTTATAGAATATACACAACCTTTTTACATTGCTTTCATTACATGGATCGTATTTATTACTAGTAATCCCATCATTTTCAATAAATGACATTCTTTTTTGTCCATTCTCAATAATGTAATCACTTGTTATTAGCAATGGTGCTTCACAATTCTCTTCTTGACCATTGAACTATGTTTTTCATTGACGATATGGATGATCCATTTTAAGGTAAGCACAATGTCCACAATAAATACACTTAAGCAAACTTCTTGAGTGCCTCACAAAATCCTTAAAGTTGCAAGCAGGACATCCATGGTATCCATGAACACTGAGACTAGACAATGTGCCATATGCAAGAAGATCATGAATCGTAAGCAATAAGGAAGCTCTTAAAGTGAATTTGATTGAATGACCATCCATTAAAAATTGAATTTCTTCAATTCCTTTCCACAATTCCATTAGCTCATCATATAATGGCTCTAGATAAGCGTCAATTGTATTTCAAATTACACTTTTCTTTCTTGGTATAATCAATGATAGCATTAAGAAAAATGGTTTAGTTGCTAACCATGGAGGCAAGTTATAATTTATTAAAAACACTAGCTAAGTTGACCATTTATTACTTTGATTTAAGAATGGGTTCACCCCATCTAGAGCCAAACCCAACCTTATATTACAAGGATCTTGAGAAAAATCAGGCCACCTATTATCAAATTCCATCCATGTCTTAGAATCAAGCATATGTCATTGTTTTCGATTAGTGCTCTTATTTTGGGCATGCCATTGCATAAGTTCAACAATGTCTCTACACCTATACATTCGGAGTAATCATAGGATTATCAGAAAGTGGCAAAGAACCTTTCTAGGAACCACAACTGATTTCAACCCTTCTCTATACCTCACTTCAGGACATTTCAGACATTCACTCTCACTTGCAAAATTCTTGCAAAATAATACACAACCATTCACACATGTGTCGATGTTTTCATAACCAAATCCTAGCTTAGTGATTTCCTTTCTACATTGACTTTGTTTTGTTGGAAATGTGGATTCAAGTGGTAACAACAAACTTAATAATGCCAATAATTGATCTACACTCTCATTTTTCCAACCAAACACCACTTTGCAAGATAAGAATTTGAAGGATTGTTGTCAAATGACTTAACCTACAATTAGCATACATAGGCTTTGAAGTTCCCTCCATCAACTTGGCCCAATCATCATTTAGACCCTCATTAAACATTCTATCAAATTCAAACCCTTCGTCTAACATTGTTGCCTCTTCATCTATGTTTGGTGCCACTTCATCTACATTTGGTGCCACTTCATCTATGTATGTTGCCTCTTCATCTCTCACACTCTGCCATTCTATCATATCTTCATAATAATTGGCATTCCAAGGGATTATACCACTATGCCCATATCTTATCATATGTCGATAAATTTGACTTCTTTTTTTCACCTTTCCACCAAGACATTCATTACATGGACATGGGTATTTGTCCATGTCACTCTCATCAACTATTCTCTCATCAAATGCATGGTATTGATCCCTATTCAACCTTCAATGTTGATACATATGTAATTCTCTACACATAGCAAGAAAAAATTGTAGACTAAGAGACAAAAACTATTTTTTTTTAATTGAAAGGCGTTTCCAATAGAGTTATAGAGAGCAAACAAAATAGGGAGTTTAACTAATGAATTGTAAAAAATAGATTTTTGTAGTTTATATTCAAATTGTTGATTACATTGCATTGCACATCTTTCAAACTCAAAGCATTACTTCACATTGCATAACTAATAACTAGGAGCAACTTCCAATTGCATTTGCTTGTCATGGAATTCCATGAGACCACATTTCTTTGAGGCATTTTTTCAAAAATTTCACTGTCTTGTCTATGCTACCACATTTTTCTTACATGTCTACCAAAGAATTTTATCAAAAATTTCAATGCCTTGTTGCTATGGCTAAAAGCCTAAAAAAAGTGTTTTCAAACAAGCTAAGGATGCTTGGAAAAAATCTATCAAAGCATAATAGTAAGCAATAGAATAGAAAAGGTAGTGAACAGGTTGAAAAAATGCCTCAAAGAAATGTGGTCTCATGGTGATGAAATTCCATGACAATCCATAACAATTCGCTTGTCATGGAATTTTTCATGGCATTCCATCACCATGAGACCACATTTCTTTGAGACATTTTTTTCCAAAGTTCATTGCCTTTTCTATGCTACCACATTTTTCATACATGTCTACCAAAGCATTTTATCAAATAGTTCACTGTCTTGCTGCTATAGCTAAAAGCCTAAAATAGGTGATTTCAAAAAATATATGGATGCTTGGAAAAAATATATCAAAGCATAATAGTAAGAAACAAGCTATGGTCTCATGGTTTTTTTTTGGCTCAAAAATTAGCGTGATTTTATTTGCATTTTTTTGGTAGGTTTTAAACACATTTTTTTTGGAAATTTTGTTTTTTGAAATGGGGAAAAAAACTTTGTGGTCAGTTTTGTGCACATTTTAATTGTAGGATTCTCATAGTTAGTGAAAAAGGTAGTGTTCATGAAGGAATGGAAAAGTTGTGAAGATCCTTTGAATTATACCTGTATTATGCAATGGCATTGAATCATTTAGTAAACCATTTTTTTCTTCACAGGGCAGCATTTTCTTGTGCAACAACTAACTGAGATAGGTCTTGTTTCAATTAACCACCCTCTCATGAACTCTCATTCATATTATAATCTTGCATGATGTTATCATAGTAAAGGTGATTATGACACAATTGGCCACTACTACATGGCATCAGTCAAGGAAAGATAGAGGCCACAAGATTTTGTGGACAACTTCAATTGAAGTTGGGAGATCTTAAGAGTTCTCTCTCAAATTTTGAAAAGGTTTTGGAGGTCCACCCTGAGAACTATGAGAGCTTAAAAGTTGTAGGCCATATATATGCCTAGCAAGGGCAAGCAAAGAAGGCTTTGCAAATTTTAAGAAAGCAAACTCGCATAGATCAACATGTTGCCCATGCATTTATCAAGATGGGTGAGTTATTAGTATTGTTAGACCCCAATGCAACCTTAGATTCTCTTAAGATGCCAAAGTATCTTTTGAAGAAGAGCAAAGAAGAAGTACCCATTCAATTGTTAAACAACATTGGGGTTCTTCGTTTTGAGCGTGATAAACTAGAGTTGGCTTAATAAACTTTTAGGGAGGCATTAGGAAATGATGTTCTGCCTCTACATAAACCTCTATGGTCAGTTTTGTGCATTTTTTACTTGTAGGATTCTCACAGTTAATGAAAAAGGTAGTGTTCATGAAGGAATGGAAAAGATGTGTAGATCCTTTGAATTATACTTGTACTATGCAATGACATTGAGTCACTTAGCAAACCATTTTTTCTTCACTACAGGACAACATTTTCTTGTGGAACAGTTGACTAAGACAACTCTTGTTTCAACTGACCACCCTCTCATTAAATATCATTCATATTATAATCTTGCATGATATTATCATAGTAAAGGTGATTATGACACCACTAGTCACTACTACATGACATCAGTCAAGGAAATCCAGAGGCCACGGGATTTTGTGGATAGGTTCAATTGAAGCTGGGAGATCTTAAGAGTTCTCTCTCAAATTTTGAAAAGGTTTTGGAGGTCCACCCTGAGAACTATGAGAGCTTAAAAGTTGTAGGCTATATATATGCTCAAAAAGGGCTAGTAGAGAAGGCTTTGGAAATTTTAAGAAAGGAAACTCGCATAGATCCACCTGATGCCCATGCCTTTATCAAGATGGATGAGTTATTAATATTGTTAGACTCCAGTGCAACCTTAGATTATCTTAAGATTCCAAAGTATCTTCTGAAGAAGAGCAAAGAAGAAGTACCCATTCAATTTTTAAACAACATCAGGGTTCTTCATTTTGAGCGTGATGAACTAGAGTTGGCTCAACAAACTTTTATGGAGGCATTAGGAAATGGAATTTGGGTTGAATTCATAAATAAAATCCCCAATGCCAATTTTGTAGGTTTTTTTGTGTACTTTAAGGATATGGAATTCTTCCATCAACTAGAAGAAGGTGGTGTTTCACTTGAGTTACCATGGGATAAAGTCACAACACTATTTAATCTTGCTAGGTTGTTTGAACAACTACGTGATACTGAAAAAGTATACAGGCTAAAATTGTTCAAGTTTCCTGATTATGTGGATGCATATCTATGTCTTGCAACCATGGCTCGGGCTCAGAATGAGATCCAACTAAGCCTAGAATTGATTGGGGATGCACTGAAGGTGGATAAAAACTCATCTAATGCTTTATGTATGCTTGGAAACATGGAATTGAAAAAAAATGACCGGCTTAAAGAAAAATAAAAAATTAAAGTAGCACACCAACTTGTCTTGGCTGATGAAGCAAAGAGAAAATTTTATGAAGAATGAAGGATTCAAATGGAAAGGAGAAAGCAAGAGGAAGAACTTTGGTGGGTGATGCAATAAGAGGAGCAATTTGAATGTATGACAAAATTGTGGAAGATTGAGCATAAGGACAGGGATGATGACGATGATGAGGTTGGTCAGTCTAAGAAAAATAGAAGAAGGAAAAGAAGAAAAAGAAGAAGGATAAGGACCACAAGGCCTATGATTCTTATATGGAGGAACTTGATGTTTCCATGGAAGATGAGGCAAATTATATGAGTGATAAGGCACAAGATGATGCAGAAAATGCCCAAGATCTTCTTGTAGTTGCAAGTCTAGAAGACTCTAATGATGGTGAGACAAATTCTCTAGTTTCAACAAAATCATGAAGGATACATGCATACTCTGATTCTAAAGATGATGAACCATTGCAGAAATAGAGTCTAAGAGAAGATGGTCCATATGATGATGATGTCTAGGCTTCCTGAGCTTTAACCAAGCCTAGCTCCTATTTTCCAAAAGAAAAATACCCAAGGCCTATGGGAAATGAACGATGAGAATTTGAGTTTCAACTTGGTTTTATTTTGAAAAGGGGACATTACATGTACAAGATTTGTTTAACAACATAATAATTTAATCCACCTGTTGGGACTGTAAAATAAAAATAGATGAATTAATCTATTTTCAATTATAGGTTCTTTTAATCTAGGATCTGATAGAAAGATAAAGCATAATACATTGAAGGACACATAAAATGTTCTAAAATAAAGACTAAAATAGGTTGCCCATAAAAAACAAGAAAGAGGAAAAATGAAAAGCTAACATATAGATGATTCATTTGAGGTTTTTGATAAGATCTCATTTAACTATGTTAAATGGATTTGGAATGTACAAAGCATATTTGATTGACTAAAATTTTGAGGTAGCCTATCCATCGTCATTGTATGCATCATCTTCTCTTGGAATTTGTTGAAACTCAAATGCTCATCATCCATTTCCCATAGGCATTGGGGATTTTTCTCTTGGAAAATAGGAGCTAGGTTTGGTTAAAGCTCAGGAATCCTAGACATCATCATCATATGGATCATCTTCTCTCGGACTTTGTTTCTACAGTGGTTCATCATCTTCAAAATTAGAGTATGCATGTCACCTTCGTGATTTTTTTGAAACTGGAGAATTTGTCTCACCGTCATCAAAGTCTTCTAGACCTATAGCTCCATGAAGATCTTGGGAATTTTATCCATCATCTTGTGCCTTATCAATCATATAATTTTCCTCATCTTCCATGGAAACATCAAGTTCCTCCATATAAGAATCATAAGCCTTGTGTTCCTTATCCTTCTTCTTTTTCTTCTTTTCCTTCCTTTGTTTCTTCTCAGACTGACCAGCCTCATCATCATCATCCTTGTCCTTACACTTACTCTTCCATAATTCCTTCACACATTCAAATTTCTCCTCTTGTTGCATCACCCACTGAAGTTCTTCCTCTTTGTTTCTCCTTTCCATATGAATCCTTCGTTCTTCATCAACTTTTCATTTTGCTTCATTAGCCAAGACAAGTTGGCGTGCAACTTTAATTATTTATTTTTCTTTAAGCCAATCATCTATTTTCAGTTCTATGTTGCCAAGCATACATAAAGCATTTGATGATTTTTTATCCACCTTATTAACGTCCCCAATCAATTCTAGGCTTGGTGCATTGTAGAAATAGATTCCAAGAGAAGATGATGCATACAATGGCGATGGATAAGCTACCTCAAAATTTTAGTCAATCAAATATGCTTTGTCCCTTCCAAATCCATTTGACATAGTTAAATGAGATCTTATAAAAAACCTCAAATGAATCATTTGTATGTTATCTTTTCATTTTTTCTCTTTCTTGTTTTTTTACGGGCAACCTATTTTAGTCTTTATTTTAGAACATTTTTTGTGTCCTTCAATGTATTATGCTTTATCTTTCTATCAGATTCTAGATTAAAAGAGCCTATAATTGAAAATAGATTAATTCATCTATTTTTATTTTACAGTCCCAAATAGGTGGATTAAATTATTTTGTTGTTAAACAAATCTTGTACAATGTAATGTCCGCTTTTCGAAATGAAACCAAGTTGAAACTCAAATGCTCATCGTTCATTTCCCATGGGCCTTGGGGATTTTTCTCTTGGAAAATAGGAGTATAATACTAACTCAAGAGGATCTTAATGTCATAAAAGGGGCCACTTAAGTGTTGGCATAGATATCAAGAAATATTTATGCTGCAAATGGAGCAGCCATTGTGCTAGTTGAAAGGGGTCAATTTGATATTGTAAAGGAATTTTTTACACAGCTACAAGAAGTTGCTACAACAAACATCTTTTTTCAAATCCCTAATGTGTGGGTAAATCTAGCACATGTTTACTTTGCACAAGGATATTTTTCGCTTGCAGTGAAAATGTTTATGCTGCAAATGGGGCAACCATTGTAAAGCATTGTCATAGAGACTAGGAAATTTTTATGTTGCAAATGGGGCAACCATTGTGCTAGCTGAAAGGGGTCAATTTGATATTGCAAAGGAAATATTTACACATGTACAAGAAGTTGTTGTAGGAAATATCTTTGTTCAAATGCCTAATGTGTGGGTAAATCTAGGACATGTTTACTTTGCACAAGGATAATTTGTGCTTGCAATGAAAATGTATCAAAATTGTTTGAGGAAATTCTATTTTGGCACTGACACCCAAATTTTATTATATTTAGCTTGAACACATTATGAAGCAAAACAATGGGAAGATTGTAAAATAACATTATTAAGAGTAGTAGAACATTATTAAGAGCACTAGATTGTAATGACCATTTTGAATTTGTGTTTAATGTAATGAGGGTTTTGAATTACCTTTGAATTCACTATAGAGGGTGTCCCCAAATCTAATTTCATTACAAAGGGCCTTGATGAATTCAAATTCATTGCAAAACTTTGAATTCCTTACCCTTGCTCGCCTTCTCAAAAGTCTCTAGGTCCTCTTTGAATCCTTAGCGCCCATGCAAGTAGTTGCTATAACCGATCAAAACGCCTCATGCCCGGCTAATGAATGAAGCAAGGTCTACAATGAACGAATGAATTGATATCAAGTGAGATGAATGAATCTGCAATGAATGTGAATAATCGCGCCAATACATTGCACACATGAATACATCACACAAATAATTGGTCGAATTGTTAATTTTTTTTTCTAATTTGGATTTGATGACTAACTATTTAGTCATTTTTATTTCTATGACTAAATATTTTTTATTCAACGACCAAACTAGTCATTTATTTACTCATTTATAGATGAGTTGCAAAAATGAGTAGAATTTAGTCATTTTTAGTTGTTGTGACTAAAAGTTTTAGTCACCTAGTCATTTATTTGCTAAATTCTACTAGTGTAGATTAGATTTTTGTGTGTGTTGTGTTTCCCTTATGCTTGTTTTTTTTTGTTCTTGGTGGACCCTTGTCACCCTTATAGGTGCTTGGATATAGGAGAGAAATTATTTCATAAACTTCCTATATTTGTTGCATCATTCTTCTATATGTTGTACCTTGATTCTCAACAATTGGGGATGATGCAAAGTGTTGGGGGCATTTAGGCTACTTTTCCATGATGACCAAAAATTTTATTTTTATTTTGTCTTCATGTGATCTTCTTCACGTTCTAATACATTTTGGGATATATGAAAGTTCATATGTATATTATATTATATCTATCTATCTATATCTTTGAACAATTCTAACCTCGAATTACTAGATCCCCCTATCTCTTGATTTCTTTGTCTCTACTTGCTTTTCTTATTTTTGCTATTTATCTTTCTCTCTTCTTTGCTTTCTTCTTGATGTTGTGGTGCCTATGTGTTATCCCTCACATGTGTGAAAACATTTCCATGCCTACATCTTGTCATGTATCATGGGCCACGATATTTGTACATGTTCTTCCCTTCCTTCGGGTGTCACATGCTCCTTTAGTTTGCACACACCATCCTAAGGGGGGGCACCTACCTCTCCAATTTTCAATAAGGTGTATTCGGTGACCAACAAATCCCTTGCTGAAAATATTTAAATTTTTCAAAAATTGCATCCTTCACTAAGGCTCCCCTTAGCAAGATTTTCTTTTGAAATCGAATTCATAACAAAAAGAATTGAGATTTCGCCTCTAAGGAGGCCATTCTCCTTTTTTTAGATTCCTTGACAAAATATAATCTTTCAAAAGGATTTCTTGATGATAGGATCATTTGCAAAAATGTCATCATTTTTCAAACAAAGTGTCCCTTGAGTGGACCCCTCTTTCTTTCAAAGGGTTCCCGAGGGAACCCTTTAAAAGCTTCTCATTCAATTGTTTGTTTTAAGATATGATTGTCTTTCTATTTGAATGAATTTTGCTTTCCTAACATGTTTTTTTTGTGGATTAACATGTTACCTTGCAAGACCGAGCACCTATAAGGGTCAATTAGACTCTATGGATCCCTTCATTTCTAGCCTCCCTCACGATCGAGCACATGTGGCACCTCCTTTATAGGACTGAGCACCTATGAATCATTTTCATTCTATAAGACCGAGCACTTGTAGAACCCTTTGATCATGTTTTGTGGGATCAAGCACTTATGGAGCCAATTTTATAGGATTAAGCACTTCCGAAGGATTTTGTTCACCTTCCATAGGATTGAGCACCTACGACGCTTTTTTTCAAATCTCCATAAGATGAGTACCTGTGGAGCCATCTCTCTCTCTCTCTCTCTCTCTCTCTCTCCTATGCCCAAGCTTTCTAGATTCTAGTCTAGTTCCTAGCGGTTTAGGTATAAGTTTTTCAACTTATTTCACTCTACTGCAAATTCGTTGACACTTATGCTTGCTAAAGTGGGGGAAAAATGTAATGGCATGAATTTTCACCCCTTGCAAATTCCCCATTTACACTCCCCTTACATTAGAAAACATGACCCCGATGGTGATTTCCCACATCCGCTTCAATTTTCCATCCACTTGGAAACTCATTTGTGTGTCGGTGGGGGATTTTTTGTCGGGGATGCTACATGGCACATATACGTCCACACGATGCACTTTTGTCTTGACAAGATTCCTACCTTTGGAATTCACAGAGGTGTTACACTCCTCCATTGGATGCGAAGTGTAATGTTCGTTGCTCTTTGGATCAACTTCAAACAATTTTTTGCCTCCATTCATTCAAATTGGCTATTCTTCCATTCAATCTAGCTTCTTCACACTTCTTCAATAATGGACACACTTCATGACAGTTTCTTGATCAAACAAATTCACTTTCAACTCCTTCATGCTTCACCATCACCTTTGTAGCTACAAGTTGCTACTTTGTTGGCTCCTCCTCTTCTTTTTTGTGGTAGCATCAACTTTGGAGAGCTTGCGAGCTCACATCTTTCTCCATTTTCCTAGAGTGCACTTGGTTGAGAAGGTGATATCCGTCCATTTCCATTTACTTTTTCATTATCTACTTGCATAGTAACATATTATTGTTCGTGTATTGTTTGGTATTTCCATTTCTATGTACTTTCTTTATCATCTTTCTACAATCGTTGCTATCTAGCTATCCATGGAGGTGGAAACACCAAAGTGGGGGACTGACTGAGGGAGTCCTCTAAACACAACCCCCACATTTTCTCATTCTTGTGTGTGTGGATTGTTCATCAAGTGAAGCTCTTGAAGGCCTCAACTCATGGGTTTGAAGGTTTGTTTCTACTACCTTTCTCTCGTTAAATTCTAGCTTAGTATTGCTAAAGTATTCTTCTTTTTATTTATGTTATTTCTACATTTTTTAATCTTTTTTGTAGCATAAAAATTTGTTAATTATGCAGCTAGTAGGTTCTCTATTGTTTTGTACTGTACTTTAAAAATTTTGTATATACGGACGCCAGTGCATCCCTGAGACCCTAGCGCACCGCATTGGAGTCTTGTTCTGCATTGTCATCCTTTCGAAGTAAGTTGTCTAAGTTACAGTTCAAACTTGGAAAACTAGCTCTCCTGAACCCTTGAAATATTCAGGTTAGTAGAGGGAAAGTAGCAAATCAGTTGTCCTTCCTTTTCAGCCCTTGAAACCTTAAACCTTCCCAATTCATTTATCTAGTTTGAGGTAGATTAGGGTAGCCTATTGTTCTAGACTCTTTCGTGACCTGGAGTCCTTGAGTAGTTGGTCCCCCTCCTCTATAGTCTTAAAGGGAGATCTTGTTGCCCTTTGTGTAGTGGCTCAGTGTTGAACATATGGTTTACTGCAGGTTGGCTACTACAGGTTGTAAAGGTTTTTGATTCCCTTCAAAACCAAATATTTGTAGCATAGATATTTTAGAGTATCTTATGGTTGGCTATTGATGTTGGGTTGTTGATTGTCTGTGTACCTATCTATTTGTAGCTTTCTTTTGGTAGGGTTTCAGGTCCCTTTAAAACTAGTTTGTAAGGGGTTTTGGGTCCCCTTAAAACCTACTTTTCCCATAATAAAAAACGCACTCATGTTATAGCTCAAATATGGCTTGATAAGCCCTAATCATCATGCAACTATGATATAACATGCTTGTGTTATTCACACATATGACAAAGAACATAATGTACATGCATGTTATAATGTATATGCATTATGCACACATAGTAAAATGCTATGGCTTTAGCTTTAGATATAGGATTTTTAAAATTCTATGGTTTTATCTTTCCTATTATGCTTGGAATAGGCACGATTCTCCAAGATTGAGGGTTGGATCCTCATATTGACTCCCAAAACTATTAGGAAATAATGTATCAATGCCCAATTCATTTAATCCATTTCCTACATAACCCCATGAGAGAAAAACATGCATACAAGCTTACAGAATAACATAATGCATAGATCAATATAGATAAGCCACAAGATAACACAAGATATACCATAGGAAAAGCCTCAAGAGGGAAAAACCCAACCTCCAAAAGTATCCATACTCCATCTATTATTCAACAATAAAATAATACATGGACTCACAAAGTTACCATGAATACTTATAAAGCATCAAACCTCTCCAATGCATCCTCCTTGTGTCCAAGCATGAATCCACACATTCCATTCCATGCTTCACATATGCACTCCTCAAAAAGACTCAATAATGACAACCCACTCATCCATCCAGCATTAACCACTAATCATGTGCTTGCTTTTATAGACACAATCTCACACAAATACAACCAAGCGGTAAGATAAAATCATGTTCCACAAAACCCTTGAACCTCATTTAATAATGGGTACTAATTTTTCACTTTATTAAATTATTTTCCTATGAAACATAGAAAAACGGGACCCTAAGTTTAATGTATAAAACCTAGGATCAATTTGCATGTGTGGCCTTTTTCTAGGGTTTCATTAAGATGGAGATCAATAAGGTGATTATATTGACTTTCAACCATGAAGGTGAGCCAATCAGACCTGGATCTACATCTTTTTGATTCTTGGAATGGATTGGAATTAATTTCCCTTGATTAACCTAATTAGACTATGTGCCCTAATATAAAAAGGCAAGATTTTGAAAATCAACAAACTATAACAAGGATTTGCAGGAAACTATAGGAAAGGTAGAGTGTTGTACACCTGTCCTAAAAGTTTGGTGTCAGTCTAAATATGAGGACAGAGGCACCCGAAGGCATCTATCTCCTTGTAGGAATACTTATGTTCTATTTTTGTAGTCCTCTGATGTTAGATTTGAGACTCTCGTTTCCACTTACAAACTTGTTAGAGCACTGTCGGATAATTCTGTAGGTGAGTTTTCGTGAGTTGACAAGGTGTGGGGCTTTGAATGCAATAATGAATAAATGATCTTCAAACTTCCTTCAATCCTCTCCAAAACTGAAATCTACACATTCAAAGAGAGAAGAAATGTTGTGTCATTTAGAGGTTTTCCTTATTCAAACCTCATGTTAGTGTTTCCACTTCCATAATGGCAATGTCAATGATAGAAATGATAAATGATAGGAAGGAATGATGAATCAAAAAAGTGCTACAACTCACCACCCTTCAATGGCTTCCTTGAAGGACTGAAGTCATGCACATCACTTCAAGTTCTTGGATCTTATTTGCTCGATTGCTTGAATAGCTTGGAGACCTACAAAAGGGTTAGCCTTCACAAACAATGATAACATGAACATACAAAAACTCACATAGGATTTGAAATGATGTTTGGATCTTGAATTGCTGTAATAAATCACTGAAATGTCACTCTTGACTTGCCCTTGACACTAATTCTTGCTCTTAATGTTCACCTCTTTCTTGTTAGATAATTTCAATTAATGTTCAAATGATGCAATAAATAGGTATTTATATGCAATTATGCTAATTTCCCAAAAATTAGATCCTGATATCCAACATTGGAAACCTAAATTTGAAATGATAAAATACCAACACCGACATATTCAAATTTTGAGCTCAAAAAAATAAGGGATAGAGCCACCCAAGGGTGTCCCAGTCTTGGCCCTATTTTTTGGGGATTTTGGTGTCAGGGGAAAAACATTAAATAAATGCATTTTTCCTATGGTTGCAGTTTGTCAAAAAATAATAAAAATAGGCCTCAGAATGCACAATTTAGAAAATTAGGGGGTCAATTAGGCTCACTAATTTAGGGGGAGCAAAACATAGTGTGAAATTGTCAAGAGTGACAATTTTCAATGCTACATTTAGCCCCAACTTTAGTGAGAGTATGAACTTAGGCTCAAACTCATACTAAAGTAGAAAATCCATGTCAAGAGAAGTTTGATTGTCCAAATGTTGAAGAGATAGGATGACTAAGGATCTAGGGGGAGTGCACAAGACCCTAGGATCTAAGATTCCATGGCAAGAAACATGAGCACAAAAGAACACACACATGTATGAAATTTAGCAAGATAACATACACAAACATACATGACATTAAAATAGAATGCAAAGGAGGGTATGGATAATCACGGGCTAGCAATCTGTGTTATGCTAGGATCCACACCAAAGTCATTCATGATTCATAATAGAAAAGTTTGATATTTGATAGGTGAATCACAAATCGAAGGCAATATGGGCTAGTGAAGTTCGATATTCACTAGGTGAGCCTCCAAGAAAAATGAGAAACACACAAGGTCTAGTGAAGTCTGATATTCACTAGGTGTATACCCATAACAAAGTAGCAAAATGAGAAACACAAGGTCAAGTGAAGTCCAATATTCACTAGGCATGTACCCATTAACAACCATAACAATATTTATACTCCCTAATAGCCTTGATAAGGTTCCATAAAATGATCAAGATGTTATTCAAATGCAACACTAAGTTCTACATGTACGAATAAAGTGAAGCACAAAT
Source organism: Sequoia sempervirens (assembly GCA_007258455.2). Taxonomy (NCBI): domain Eukaryota; kingdom Viridiplantae; phylum Streptophyta; class Pinopsida; order Cupressales; family Cupressaceae; genus Sequoia; species Sequoia sempervirens. The sequence goes on from VDFB02056351.1 coordinate 25,737,242, forward strand.
GCCAATGTCAACGCACCACTAAGTTAAACACGTGTGAACAAAGTGAAAAAATACCAATTTCAATGCACCACTAAGTCCAACACATGTGAACAAAGTGAAGCACGTAATGGAATGTATGCCCAACCTTAAATAAATTTCTAAACACCATGTTGTGAGCAATTACTTTAAGGTAGAAAATGATAAGGACATGAGAGCTTATTTGGAAGGCCCTATGCCAATGATATGTTTCCAATAAAGCTACTTCATGATAAGGGGTTGCCCCCATATGATGGGGAAAAATTAGGTTTAAAAGATTGAAACTTGCACAACAACCACCAAACTATTAGTATCAAGCCAAAATTCCCAATCCAAATAATAGAAAATAAACTTGCATAAAAGAACAAATGAAAGCACACAAAACACAAATTATACCTCTTATACCATGGTGAATCACTTCTATTTCCCTCCTCCTCTTTGCTTTTGTGAAAATATGGAGTGTTGCTCTCAGATTTTGGGAGTGCACTATTGATTGGATCAAGAGGATAATGACAGAAAATATTTGAAGATGGTGGTTCCAGAAAAATGGAGATCGAAGCTTGAATTTATAGATGAAGTTGTGGCAAAATGAACAAACAAGATTGAGAGAAGAATGAACGATCAAGATCACACGAGACAAAATCCATAGGAAACTTGCTCATTTTTTATTTGAAGTTAGTGCCACATGATTGGATAAATTAGTGGAATGAAAGAAAAATTAGTGGGTGAAGAAGATCGACAAAATTAGTGGGAATTCGTAAGAGATCAAATTTCGAAATTAGTGAGTGGAAGAGTCAGAATTTAAAAATCATGGAGGTGTGCAAGAGTTGAATTTTTGAAAATGAAAAATCATTTATTTTCAAAACCATGCATAATTAATTAAGTTTAAACAATTTCATTAATTATAGACTAGACATTAGGTTAGTGAGATTAAATAAATTAAAATATTTATTTAATCTAAGACAATGTTAGTTAGGAATTAAATGATGAAACAACAATTATTTTAGTAGGATGGATAATGAAATGGAATATATTAGAATAATTAAATAATAAAAATTATTTAATTATGTGCGTGTAAATGAGAAGACATATCTTAGGGTTTAGAAGAAATTAGGGTTAGATAGGGAAATTAGTCAAAAAAAATTCTCAAAGACTTGAGATAATTTTAAGTGTCTACATTTTCCCCCTCTTTGAGACAATGTGATTTTTAGCATCGCCTTAATGAAAAATTAAGAAAAATATTTAAATCAAGTCTTGCCCTAGCATGCCCTAGTGGAAATGAGATTATGATGCCTCCTTGAGAAATTTTGCAGTAAAGAGGACAACTCTTAAAATTTTGAATACTAGCTATTATTGGCCAACACTTCATAAGGATGTAGTCAATTGCAGCAGGACTTGTGACAGATGTCAGAGAATGTGAAGGACAACAAAGGCATATGAGATTCCATTAGAGCCACAACTAGTAGTAGCACCATTTGATAAATGTGGACTAGAATTCTTGGACCCATCTCCCCAACATCAAACAATAAAGAATACATATAGGTTTGTATAGATTACCTTACCAAATGGGTGGAAGTTAAAGTTTTACAGTTTGCAGGAGATGGGAATGTGGCAGAATTTCTCTATGAAGATATATTCACAAGATATGGTGTTCCTAGAGAAATTGTCATAAACGAAGGACCACATATTACATCAAATATGATCACAAAACTAGTGCAAGAATATGAGATTAGACATAAAAATTCCACACCCTACCACCCTCAAGTAAATGGTCAAGTGTAGGTCACAACTAGAGAAATTGAAAACATCCTCATAAAGATAGTGTAAATCCACAAGGAGGACTAGGAAGCTAGGTTACCTGAAGTAGTTTGGGCTTACAGGACAACCTAGAAGACAACAATAGGTTTCACACCATATGAGCTAGTATATGGTAAAGATATAGTACTTCCAATAGAATTTGAATACAAGACTCTGGCAATAGCAGTCAAATTGGGAATGGACTTATCAACAACATAGAAGGAGAGGTTACACAATCTCAATGCATTAGATGAAATCAAATTGGAAGCCATACACCATACTAAAATTATCCAACAATAAAGGGAACGTTGGCATGACTAGTTTATTAAAACCAAGAAATTTGGTAGAGGTTATTGGGCTTTACTATATGATTCAAGGTATAAAGATTACAAAGGCAGATTACAAACTAGATAGATTGGGCCATATGAGATTAAAATATCTTTTCCAAATGGAGTAGTTAAGTTACAAATAATTGATGAAATACAATTTTCTTTGCTAGTTAAGGGCCATAGGTTGAAGCTTTGCAAATGACCATTATAGAAGGATGACTTTATTTTAACACCAAACTCAATTTGAGCCACATATACAAAATGTATTAACATGTAGTTATTTTTGAAGCATCAATAAACAAGAAACATATCTCACCTTCTAAGTTTTCATAGGTATAATTATACAACATATTTCACATGCACACATTGCACATGTGACATTTATCAATCTTCATTTTTTGAAGCATTCACAGAAGCAACAAGGACCTACAACATCATACTGCTAGGCAACAAAACTATAGAAGGGACCTATTACTACATGAGCCCATAGCACTTGTTTGTCTATCATTTCAAAAACACCCCCACTAATTACATTTCCATCAATTCATAGCATATCATTTCGCACATACAACCATACATATTCCAATTCATTACATGCAACCTATTTCATCCATACACACGTAGCCATCCTACCTCCTTTGTTGATTCCATCGTACAATGCAATTAATTACTTCACCCATTTTTTCCTTTCCATAATTTTTTCATCCATCATTTTCCACGTGTCATACATATGCTGCCATCAACTTCCAAATATCACTACACAAAATTTATCACAATCAAATCATATCACTTCAAATCAAGTTGCAAGTGCCATTTAGTTACTTCACACAAGTTGAATTTCACTTCAACCTATTTCTATTGGTACACTATGCATTAATTTATCATAATAAACATTTAAGATTATTGATTTTGTGTGCGTTTATAGTTCATTCATGCATGTAACATATCATGTTTTGATTATCCACTACTATTTTTTTCCTTTTCTCAATCTGTACCCACCAAGTAAGGACACAAGTAGTAACTTTAGTTGGGGGGAGGGGTATTCAAGATTATTCCTTAGTTTTCTTGATTTTCAAAACTCTGAAAATCTTTTTGCCATTTTATTTTCCTCTATTTTCAAAAGACATAGAGCTTAGAGGAGAGAAAAGGGTTCTAAGAAGCTGAATTGAGAGGTGCATTTGAGTAATGCAACATACAAGCACAATATAAGTGGTATAATTGGGTGGTAGAACAAGAACAGAGCAAAGTAAGAATTGTGAAGCAAATAGAATTGAGAAGTGACTATAAATTACTAAAGCATTGATGGGGGGTGATATCATACAAAGAGAACCATCACCACATAACCTGCTACTAGAAGATAAGGAAACATTTGACTATCTTCTAGTGCACCAGCTGGATGGGTTATTTCTTGAATCTTATAGAATAAAATGAGGTAATGACCCAACAATTCACAAGCATATTTCAAAATTATGAGGCAATAGTTAGGGGTTTGAAGATAGATGTATCAAATCCAGCTATGGTTGAAGTATCTGGCTTGCCAAGAGTGGGAGAGGAGTTTCCAATTAGAGTAGATGCCATTGCATCAAGAAATGCATTCTTGTTACCAAGAGAAAATCTAGATTCTTCCCCACAAGGTACTAGATGATTGTCTTTGCCTTGTCTTTGGGCTAAAGGAGCTTCTTACATAGTTAAATACTTGACATGTGATGGGAAACAATCATTTCTATACATATTCCATTTTAAATTGTTGAGTCATCTATTCCATGGCAGACATGTAAATGTTCCCAAATTTTTGTACAATCTATTAAAAAGAATGTTCTCTGAATATAAAAGGAAAAGAAACAACTCAACATTGTCTCATTTTTGGTTAGTTACATTATTAGCAAAGAGGAGCATTAGGGTTCAGTTCCCAAATGTTTCTTGGGAAAACTTTCTTAATTGCAGTAATATCAATAGTATCCTTGAATTGCCTAATGAAGAAAACAAAGGCTAGGAACAAAGACTAGAAGAACCTGTCATGGCTACTCCAGAGGAAGAAATTCCCTCTAGTTCCCCTGTTGCAATACCTACTCACAACATGAAAGAACTAGAAGAGGAGGGTTTTCAAGAAACCTAACTGTAGACATCAAAAATATACTGATTAACATCGTGCATTTGATCCTGACATACTAACATCGTTTCTTCCTAAATCATCCATCAGTCCAACCATTTAATCAAATTCCCCTATCTGATTAAATTCATCAATATTCGTCCCTTAATTAAATAAATCATTTTGTCTAATCAAGTCACTTTCTCTTGTTAATTAAATCAATCCATCTGATCTAATTATCCCTATTTAATTAAATAATCAATTTATTTGATTAAATTCTAAAGTCTATCCATTAAATTAAATAAATTAAAACCTTATTTGATTTAATCTAACACCATCCCTTTTAATTAAATAAATCAAAATCATCATTTAATTAGCCTCTTATCATATTCCTCTCTTATTTGATTTAAATAAATCCATAAATCTAAGTCAAGTAAGCCACATCATCTAATCTCTTGTTAAATTAATTAAACCCTTGATTAATTTAACCTCATCTCATGTCACATCCTCTAGATAATGCAAGTTGCACATGAAAATAGATTTAATTCATTTATTAAATCACTATTTTCCTCACAAGGCATCTTTTGGAATATTCCCTCAATTTGAATTCAAAAATTCCAAGTCAACATGTACATCCAACAAGGCAATAAATTCATCTTACATGTCCTTTGCCTTGAGCCAAGTGGCATTTATTGCATTTTCCCTTCCCTCTTGCATGTCATTTCAACAAATTTGAATTTCAAATATTGGCATTTATTGGCACAAACCCCAAATCTTGCACATCCATCATCCATTCATAGCTTGACAAGTGGCACCATATCATTGGAGGAATGTTAGTCCCACATTGCTCAAATTTGGGCATTCATCCATCTTGGAATCCTATAAATGAAGAGCTCCTCTCCTCATTTCATCATCCACAAACATTGCAAAGTTACCATGCTAAAATACTTAACCATTTTCATCCATCATTTGAATTCTTACCTAGGCTTTTTGGCCTGGAGTTCTCATCTTTCATCAAAAGTGGATCAACATCATCTTCAACATATCAATATTTCATCATAGGAATTGGGAAAGGGCCAATTTTCACATCAAATTGGCACCAATTCCCCCATGGGATCAAGTGTTTGCTTCTCTAATTAGGATTAAATCTAGTTTTATCTTTTGTATTGTGTTCTTCATCGATATCTTTCTTATTTTGAGTTTGCAAATGGATTTCATGGGGAATCCTTGTTTTAGCTTGTAATTCCTTGTCTAACTCGTTTATTCATGTTGTTTTTCAGGTACTAGGAAAAGGGTTCGCACACTAACCTATAGCCTCTAATGAGTAGCCCACAACAAAAAATAATCAGGAAATCGTTGATTCTAAGAGGCCACCAAGAGGCAAAAAGAGAATGATTGGAGCCTCTACCTCTAAACTTGTAAGGGGGAAAAAGAGGCCACCAAAAGCAAAGAAAGGAAAAAGTGAAGCTTCTTCTTTTGCACCTATAAGAGGGAAGAAGAAACCCCACACAATCCAAAAGGCATTCACTTTTCCTAAGGAAGAAGGGTTCCATGAGAGAATCAATTAAGAGGTAGGAAGAGGATGTTGTAATGGTAGAAACAGATAAAAACTCAAAGGGGGATGCCCCTAGTGATGAATTAAAAACACCCATTGTGAAACCATCATATTTTTCTAGCACTTCTAAATTAGATTCAAAAGATATATTTGTAGCCAAGAAAATGAGATCTCCAAAAAGCCTTGTTTTAGAGGCTTGTGAATACACAAGTGAAATGGGAGATGAGAAGTTTTTAGAGAAGGATGAGGAAATTTTTATTGAAGAAAGAAATTTTAATAAGGAATTGCAAGAAGCAATGCAAGGAATAAAATAGTTGGAAGAATTATTAAAGACATGCCAACAAAAGGACAATGAGTGGGATGTTAGGATTAGAGAATTGGAGGAGAGGCTTCACAAGTTTGAGCATGGGTCAAAATTGGAGATATTGGCATAGCTTGCCATGGTAGAAGTAGAAGGGAAAGAACTAGTATCCCAAGGCCCAATTCCTCATATTAAAACCCCCACTAAACCAATTGTAGTGTCCCTAGGTGTTGAATTATGGAAGAGAACACAAGAATTCTCTCAGGAAAAGAAAGAATGGGTAGGGGAGAGAGGTGAATTGATATCCAACCACACTAGGGCACTAGAAAAGAAAGAAGTAAAAGTAAAAAAAATTGAAGGTAAAGATTGGAGAAATAATAGACAAGGCAACACAATTACTAAAGTGTAGGCCACTTGCTAGAGTTTATATTTTATTCTTGTAGGATTTTTTTTTGTGCTTTCAGTTTAGCCAATTGATTAGTGATCTTGTAGCATTAAACAAGAAATTCTTGTTTTTAGATACTTTCTTCAATTCCACACCAGACATGCAAGATCAACTATGTGATTTATATCTACACAATTATGTTCTTTCAGATGACACTACTTGGAATCCATTAATGTTTGTAGGTGATCTCTAAATAAGAGAATTGGCCTCTTATGTTAGAAATGAGAATCAAAGGGGAACAATTCTACAAGAATACCATGAAAAGGAAAAATATATTTCCTTACCACTCAGAAAAGAATAAATGGATCCTAATTCAATCATAGATTAGTGGTTAGATCTCTTGAATTACAAAGGTATTGGAAAGAAAATAATGGATATCATAAAACATGATAATGCAAGGATGAAGGGATTAGCCACAAATATTATTAATGAAGCCTTTAATTTTTTTAGAAGAGATGGGAAGAACTTTCGCTATAATTGAAAAGAAAGGAGCCACACTCCCTTTATAGCTTTGTAGCTATGATTTACAAGTCTCACAAGTACATAGACATTACATTGAACAATGGAGTTGCATGGTTTCCACTTGTCTTCCATCCTCCTATCTTCCCATTTCTAGTACTACACTAGACAGGGAAGAAATTGGGGGAAGAGAAGCATCATAGAATAAAATATTGGTGAAGCTCTTAGATCAGAAAGGATATTATCTGAAGCAGGTCAAAGGAGTTGGCATTGTGGCTAATTTTAAGGAGATAGCTCTATAGTATAACCTCCATCCTTGAAGTTGCTTGAGGAAAAGAAAAAACTTAGTTGGGGGGAGTGATGGGTTCAATTTATGGCTAGTTTTCTTTATTAAGTTTGTATTTTATCATTTCAATCTACCAAAGTTCATAGACAATCCGAAGACTTATACATTTGTTATACCTTTTATGCATCTTAAACTTTACTTTAGTATGTGGTAATGCAAATATGATATGATGACATTTGTATGAGTGAATATATAAATGTTCATAAAATTCAATATGATTCTATGCTTAATTTATGGTTATTAATGATGTGTTCTTTAGAATGAAACTAACCTCTTGCAGCTAGAAGAACTATAACCCACAACAACTAGGATTTATAACCTGCAACATAAGGACCACAAGCAGTTGTAGGGGAGTGGCTAGAATGATTAAAGCATGACAACTCTAGAGAAGGACATAGGCAACCATTGAAAGGTCAACCATGAGTCACTACAAGCACACAGAATAAGATGATTGAAAGGAGTTTATTCTGAGTAGGAGTTATTTGTGACATGATAATTCCTATGAAGCATGTCCTTGTCATTATGGTTAATTGTTAGGACAGCTCTAAGTTAGCTTTTCTTCTACTTTTCAATTATGGTTTTCAGTTACAAGACTAATTCCTCTTCCTATTATTGAGGGATAGTGGATAAAAGCACTATGGTTCTATTTTTAGTCCTAGGATGAATAAGACTCCTCGCAAACCTTGGTGGAACCCTCAAAATTTTTATGTTCCATTAATCTAATGTCTAAGCTTGGGTGGCTTCTTGGTTTGGAATGCTGCAAGGGTTTAGGTTTTTATGCCCTTGGGAGGGTTTTACTTAGCATTTGTTGCTTCTTTCATAACCTTTACCCTTTTGATCTGATATTTTTTTGACTTGTTGGCTAGGTTCTCGATTGTCTAAGTTACATCTTAAGGCCTCTGCATTCATATGGTTACTGACCCTTTGAACCTTCCTTGGTCATCACCTGATGTGTCATAAGTTTTTTCCTTATGTTATACGAGCCATAAATCTTTATTTCTTGCTCTCTCCATAAGTCTGGGTTTAATTTTTGCTAAGGTCTTTCATGTTATAAGCCTAGGAAGGCACCCCTATTTTAAGTCATGTAATAGGCCCACATGCTTATTAAAGCCTTTAGCTATGCTTGGTGGGTCCCACTAAATGTTTTCTATTGGTTCCCCCCCAGCCCGCGGGATTAAAATATTAAAATTAAGGAGCCAGAGGGATAGTGAACATGCGACATCTATGCACTCTCTTAGTAAGTCCTACCACTACTTGAAGGCACTGATGACTAAAGGTGATCGAGTCAATGGCTACTATGGTTTCTAAAAAACAAATCTTAGTCGTTCCCCACTAGCCCGTGGGGGACTCACTATTTGATGTGAGCTCATGGAGGGATAGCAAGCGGATGCCATGTGTCCTATTTTTAGTATGCCCCATTGTCATATGAAAGGTAGTGAATATTAAGCTCGATGAGATCAGCGATCGAGATGAAGTGACCTGGATTAATCTCAACCATCCCCCACTAGACCGCAAGGGACCCACCTTCAACTCCCATCTCTCAAAGGGGAAGTGGGGAGGTGCCTCGTGGCACTATTGCCACCATTCGTTGGACTATTAAAGACATAAGAATATTTGGTGAAATATTTATCAGAAAATATTGAAGAGTTAAACAACATGCTACTAAAGGGGTTTCTAGGCATGTGAAAAATTGCTCACCAGGATGTTATGATCTTGGCCATCCATTAAGTCCAAAGGTTATGTACTCAGGCAGACAATGTAAAAGGTAAGAGGCTTGTAGATTGAAGGTGCCAGATTTAATCTGGACTATTCCCTACCTCCCCATTGACGTAAGATGCACACACTTTAAACACAGAGGGGAAGTGAGGAGGTTGACACAGACAGTTTCAACGCTTATGAAGATGATGGAGCCTACAAAGTGACTTGGAGATAAATCCACATGGCATTTTTAAATTGGTCAATGTCGATAGCCATTTGTAGTCTGATTTTCAAACTTATTTGATTAAATCTGAGCCATTTGTTGGGCCATGTCACTGCGAGATCGACAACTAAAATTCAAAGTTCAAGATTGAGGGAAAATGAGTCATTCTAGTTCGCATGAACAAACCATAATGGCGGATATGATGTAGAGCTACCAAATTGGTATGTTTTAAAGCCATAAAAACTTGCTTTAAAGCATAATTGCAAACTTTTAAAGCATTTAATGCACCTAAGGAGTTCTCACTATAATTTTCAAGCTTGTTCAATGACTAGAATTAGGGTTTTCAAGTGTCTGCAAAACTAGTAAGTAAAATTTCTATCCTACTTCTCATTTGTTTAAAATTTTTCTATAAGTGCTTGCTTTATCATTCTGTCTTTAGGGTTTCTGGTTTCATTGTATTTATTTTAAGTTTTGATGTTCAATTGAACTATTATCCTATTTAGTCTTGTTATTGCCTTGCATCGAACCCATACCCTAATTGTAAGCTTGCAATTTGCTGAGAAGTAAACCTTAATTTACACAAACTTTGTTACTATGACACCCAAAGTCAAAGCATCCACGTCAAAGGACCAATATTTTGAGTCGAAGCCTACAGTGAGACCTTTGGTATAGGACTTAACCGAAAAATTGGTACCCTCAACCTTTGAGAAAGTAAAGGGACAATCTATGTACCACAACACTGGAACTAAATTTGGTATCATTATAGATATTGTACAACTAAAGATGTCTTCCCTACCATACTCTGGATGGAGTGTTTTCCATGGATGGTTTGGAAATAAGAATGTTGGTATACCTTTCTACAACCCTTGGAGGTTGGACATGGGTAAATTGGTTGTGCCTAACATGTTCATAGATGTTGATCTTCTCAAAGCAATCACTACGAACTATGATCCTCTGGTTAGGGTTGTTAGAGCTCATGATGGACAAAATATGGTGTGGGTAAATAAAGAAGTTGCATATGTGTTCAAGTTGAACACTTGGAGAGTGACATGGTTAAGATTGATGAGTAGAAGCTGAGAGGAATACTTGAGAGTAAAACACAATTTCATTTGATATTGGTAGGGAAAGGAAAAGACAAAATAAAGATCACTTTGGGACCCTCTTATGTTGATCCCATCCCGATTAAGTATTTCCAACCATATTTTTAGAATACCTTTTATTCCCTCTACCAAATTTTAGGGTTTGATCCTGGTTCAAGTATGCCAATGACCTATATGTACATGGCTGCAAGTATCCAACACCTTAATATAAATGCCTTATATAATTTTTCCACCTATATAACAGAGGAAATTCACAAGGAATTGGTGGCCTTAAAGAATGGGGAACTTGGTGTTAGATTTTGGGGATTTTCACTCTTTATGCATATGTTACTTTTCAAAGGTGCAAACTATTTGGTCAGGAGATCATGGAACTTAAAAGGGTTGTGGATAGTATTGAGATGCTGATGTAGTCATGGAATCCTATATTGGATAGGAATGAACAAAATACCAACTATGTGACTACTACAAATCTTTTTCCACCACGTTAAGAAAAGATTTAATGGTGGATGTACCTAGGATCCCCAAGGAGTTACATGATTTTTTGAGGCCAACTAAAAGGAGGCTTGATTTGAACATTGCTCACAATTAGGGGGATGTAATTCCCTATAGGGATTGTATAGTTCTAAGGGTATTTGGCACAAAATTGACACCCTACATACTTCCCAAGGAAGTGCCTCTGAGGATTGGGTTCTTGGAGGTGATGTGGTAGCTAGGGAATGTAGATGATTTCTTCCTGGATGATTTTGTAATGATAACACATGGATGGAGGAATATTGTGGACCACTATCTAGGCATTACAATATGAAGATTTGGGCATACAAGACATATGATCCTGAGGGGTTCATAGTCATAGTTTGGTTAATGAGGAGAATTAGGGGAGGTCGATATATTCACACCCATACTATGCCTGAGGACCTCATTAGAATTTTTTTTGATCTTGATCTTCAAGCTGATAAAATGAGGAAGTGGGATGTTTTTGTAAAATTGGAAAGAGAAATCAAGGTTAAGAATCCATATTTTAAAGCTTTTTCAGATATTAGTTATCCAATTTTGAAGATTGAAGCTGTAATTTAGAATTTTGACAAAGTAGTGGCAAGATTAAAGGAGATAAAAGTAGTGCAAGATAAGGGGAAAGCCCCTATGGCAGAGGAAGAGTCAACTATGCAACCTTCCAAGAAGGTGCACATTTATTCAAGGAGGAAAAGCACAATAAAAGGGTAGCAGAGAGTTGCAACTCGTGCACAATTTGAGGAGTCAAAAGTGCATTCAACATAGTAGAAACTACCTCCATTGTCACTGCAACATTGTTCTACCCTTGAAATAATTGAATTGGAATCTCCAATTAGAGAATCATCCCCTCCAAGGGAGCCATCAATAAAGAAGCAAAAGGTTGAAGCTTCTGGTCTGGTTGACTATCCTATTGAGGATTCAAATGATGAAATTTCCATAACTGATGAGGAAATAATGCAGGGGATGTCATCCCATCAAGGAGAAATAATATCATAGACTTTGAGCCTTATGTTGAGCAAAGCTAACCTAAGTGGAATAAACAAATCTAAAGATGTAGATTCCAAGCCTGTGAAAGCTTTATGGAAGATGATCAATTTATCAAGACACAAGCTTTCCAAGAATATGTATGGAGAGCTATGAAGGATGAGCATCCAACATTGGTGCAGGCAAGGAAGAGTGAAAGCCCTAAGAAGCCCCAAGAGATTATTGAAGCCAAGGTTTGAGATGAAATGAGGGCCAAATATTTGAATATTTTTGTAGAGGGTAGGGCATTGGTGAGGAAGAGTGGAGTATTACTACTCCCAGTATGGGACTTGAGATCGATAATTGCCTTTGATACTATGAGAAGAAAAGAGGCCCTCATTTTTAATAGTGAAGAAGAAGTCACATTAGCTTTGCAGGGATCAATTTTTAGTCAACAATGGGACACTCTTGCTATTTGGGCTCTAGCCCCAACCAATAAAAAGCCTAAAGTTGTAGAACCTGCCCCAGGTGTTAGAGGAGGCTTGATTATAAAAAGAGTTTCAGATACATCCGCCTTGGAGGTAGCAACCATGAGTGTTAATGTGGCACAATTCACTAGGGCTATAGTTGAGTCACTAACAATGGAAAGGGACAATTTCAGAACCAAATATAATGAGGTCGTTGTTGAGTACAACTCAAGCCAACAAAATATGGCTCAAATGCAAACTCAAATGGCTCTATGGAAACAACAATTCCAAGCATTGCAACCGGGTACCTCACATGCTACAATTTTGCCTCCTCCTTCCCCAATTCTTTCACCTCCTCAAACTAAAGAGGAGGCTACCCCCATTGAATCTAAAGATGTACAAATGGCACAATCAACTCCTAAATCATCAAATGCCCCTCAATTTGAGGAAGTTACCAAGGAGGAGCTAATGGAAAAGATCAAAACTTATGAAGATAGGATGGATGACCTAGTCCAGCTTAATAATATGAAGATTGTGACCATAGTGATTGAGCACTTGAATAAGGGGGTAGATAAAAGATTAATCAGTATTCAGGCCAATTATTCTTTGATGTTTGATGCTATCAAAAACCTTGACAAAGATAAAAGAGATAGCTATTCCCTTAATGGATAAATGGATTCCAAGGGCTCAAATGCTAAGGGATATGGTTGTTGCATCCTCTCGTGATGTAGATAAGCCTCCAAAGATACTTCCAAACCTAAGATTTGTAAATAATATAATAGGTTCTCAAGGGTTGATTGAGCCCTTAGAGGTGAAGATTAAAGAATTGGTTAAAATTTTTGATGATCGGAACTTTGGGCTCCTTCCAAACATTTGAAATGATAAGGGTGAAGTTAAATCCTTAAAAGAGTGGAAAGACTAGGCAGCTCAAGTGATAACCTCCCAGGCCAAAACAATATGTGATGGAGTAGACTTGGACATACTAAGGAACAATATGGACAAACTCATACATACAGGGGCTTTCCTTGAAGACTTTGATAAGGAGGAAAATTAGGTGGTAGTCAAGTATAGCCCATATAGAACAAAGGCAGACAATATTATGGGATATGAATGGCCAACAAAAGAGGAGTTTGCACTATGGAAGTCCAACTATATTGACATATTGGACATTTAAATTGCTGCAAGTTGGAATGGGTGACTATAATTTTGGACTAGTGGTTTGCAACAATGAAGTTTAGTAGGGAAAATGCAATAGATGGCTTGGAACCAATATAGATTAGGCCTTGGATATGTCAACGTTCAAATATTGCACTTTTTCAATTTTAAATGTGATGATAGGGATTGCAAATGTGGAATTATTTTTATTTGTTCTCTTTTCACTTTATGCTTTTCTTCTACAAATTTTGGAGCATGTGAAGCAGGTGTTTAGCTCATGGAAGGGACTATTTTGCACTGACTAAAGGAACCTTTTGAAGGGCGAGAGAATATTCATTAGCAAATGGAAATAGTTTTTGTCTCATATGAAATTCTCCCTCGTATTTGGAAATGCAAATATAACTGCCTTTGGGGAAGTTTTGAAATGAAATTCAAATGTAAGTCAAATGTAAAATGTGACTAAATGTGTAATTTGGCCTAAAGCTTGTTGATCCCTTGTTCTTATAAAAGGGAATTCAAGGCCAATTGCACAGGTCTTTGGTTGAAAGACCTTTTGAACTCATTGTAAAGAATTTTGTAAAACAAGCACAAAGGAATAGAATAAGTGTTGAGTCTTAGGTTGAATTCGAGTTTGTAATAGGCATAATGGTTTTACAATAGTGATGGAATTTGAATGAAAAAGAGAAAATTATGGAACAATTTCTCTCCTTTTGTATTTTTTCACATGAATTATAAATAAAATGATCAAGGATCCTTTTATTGGTCTTCAATTATTTTGGTTGAGTGTATGATTTTGTCTCTTCTTTAATTCAAAGAAATAATTAAAATGCTCTAATGAAATCATAGGTTTGTGTGGTTAAGCATGATGATTTGATAAGTAGTTTATATTTTGGGAGATTTGAGTTGTTTTATTGTAATGCAATATCACAATCATTTGTAAATGTTGAGCTAAGTCATTGTTGTATTACAATTTATTTCTAATTTGAATTTGTCGCACAATGAATAAGGCACTATTCTATTAATTTGGTTAACTATGAATTCATTGAGTCGACCTTGCCTTTCAAAGAACAAATTCTTAAAGAAAATCATTCATACACCTTAAATTGTTTCAAAGTTTCATGAGAGGTCATCCATTCTCTGCTTTAGATGATTATTTGTTAGAGAATTAGTCATATTTTTGAAGGATATCATCTAATTTGCAACCTATGGGAATGTATCTGTTATTTGTAATGTCCATGGTAAATGGCACAAGAGTATCATTAAGTACATTGTAGGGATCACCCTCCTAGGTCTTGCAGAGGGAAAGCCTAGCAAGCTTTCACCTAGTCATTGGCTAATCCTCATCATTGTTGATCATTGAATTATGGAAAACTCATAGACAATGGGAGAGATCAAGTTTGGTTCATTAAAAACAACCAACAGACCCTAGAGTGAATCTAGTTACTAGTTATCCAAAAAAATTTTATCATTGTTAGTTTCTTGTTATCAATTGAATAATGAATATGTATTTTTGAATGAGAAACCTTGATTAGATTCTTGTTAGAGTTTAGATTTATCATGCAATAAAGGATTTAATTCAATATCATTATTTTTTTATCAAGTAGTAACTGTTGAAATTTATTATGGAAGTAACAACTCAAGTAAGGGCCACTTGAGGTACTGCTATCCACTCTATTTTTCTATTATTAAATTAGTTCATGGTTACTAATTCAGATAGTTTACATTTACACATATGTGGAGTTCATGAGTATAATTCTATAATTGAATTAGGTTATGTAGCTTAATGATAGTTTCATACTCCTGGAGTGATTAGTTACAATTTAGTCTTAGAAGTTAGTAGTCACAATATTAAGTGATAAGTACCCATAGCACAAGTAACAATTTATGTTATTTCCCATATTTTGCCAGTTAACATTTCATTTCCTTTTTCCAAATTTTATCATTTTCTATACATGTTTAAATCACCTATACTAATTGATATAGGTTGTGTTAGAATCCATAAATGCACATGTAGTGCCAACACTATCAAATGCTTATGAATCCCTGGTTGATAATTAAATGCAACCTCTTGTAAAAAGGTTTGGTGAACTGTCAAATTAGGAAGTCATCCTTTGAATTGTGTGTCTACCTATAGCACCAAGTTAATTAGACATTAGAGATGCCCTACAAGTGCAACAAGTGGAAAACAAAGGATCTGATCTAGCACTAGAGGACTGCGAAATCACATCTAGAATTCCTATACTAGGGTATACTCGCCCAGGGTGACTTGATCCTCAGAAATTAGCTCCAAATTCGTATCATAGGTGCACAGTGTACTCTACTCAGTCCATTTCTATAGTTTGAATTTGTCTGTGACTTTTTGCGTCTATTGTATTTGCATCAAAATATCCATTTGCACCATTAGCTTAGCCATCTCATTGCATTTCATTTTAAATTCCATTACAAGTTTGGGCAAGGGTAAGTTGACTCACCTTTCAGGTTGTAATTCAATCTTATACCTTGTCCAAATCCATCAAACCCTCGCCACGTCCACTTCCAAATGAAATGTTAGAAAAAACACCTAAAGCCCTAGAATAAAATCCTAGGGCCTCGCTTTTTCTTCTTTTCAAACAATAACTTATTCTTCCTTTTTCATCTCTTTAATATTCACTTCTTTTAATTAGTCTAGTTTACTTTTTGAAAAGCTAAGCTTAGTGTTATTTTAGATCAACTAGATTAGATTTCCATTTCTCTCAATTTTAAATAAAAATTAAACATAATCTAAGTAGCACACATTAGTGTAGTATAGAAAAGAATAAGCCTATCACATTATCATCTCTTACTTTTCTTCATGTTGATAATTTTTCTTTAGCACTATCTTTTACCTTTTGGTAGTTAGTAGTTAGATCTTTTATGTTAAACATAGAAAGGTTAAATCTATTGATTTCTAAGTATAGGGTTTAATTTTACCTTTTAACCATGGCAAACACAAGTCTAAAACCTAGATACAACTAAATTAATTCCATAGAATATGGAAGAATGAGTGTATTATAGATCAAATTCATATTCATAGGCCTTTTTTTAATTTAGAAAGGATCTAGATTGATACACAATTAATTTATCAATAAATAGATCATAATATGATAAATTATCAAACACTAATACAAGGACAAATCACAAAGTCACATGTCACATCATATTCAACATTGAATCTAGAGCTAAGTAGATTTGTTTTATTTATTAATTTCAATCAAAATCTCTAAACACGTTTATATACTATATCTATCTCAACTCATAAATCTAGGGTGATTGCTTATTATTCTTGATTTATTAATTCACTCAAGATCATTTATATATGAATAATTTATTTTCCACAAATTAAATAGATGAAACAAACTTATCTTACAATCCCTAAGGTTTGTGTCTTTGGGCTTTATCCTTCTTCACAAGAATTTTTAGATTTGGTATTTTCGATTATTCGTTTTTATTCACTGCCAAGTAAAATTCACCGTGGCGGAAAATTAACCGCATTAATATTTTTAATAAAATCAAAGTTTTCGAAATATATATTAAAAAATATTAATGTGGTTAATTTTCCTCCACAATGAATTGTCAAAGTTTACGAAATATATATTAAAAAATATTAATGTGGTTAATTTTCCTCCGCAGTGAATTGCTAGCGGTGAATTTTACTTGGCGGTGAACTTTCCTTCGTTGAATTTTCCGTCACATGAATTGATGTCGGTAAATTTTCTATTGATGAATTTTCCTAGAATCCTTTTTTTTACTCTACCTATACACCTTTGATTTTTTTATTTACTCACAGTATGTAATTTTGATGTATCACTTCATATGTCATTCCTTGATTGTTATATCTTCCTTACAATAATTTTAAAGTGGCCTAAAGATACAAAATACACAAATATTCAAACTTCTGACTAAATATATAATATATACCACATTCCTTATAATATCAAATCATATGCTCAATAAATCTAATCCCAAATAAATTTATTATAAACCATTCAATATTACTAGTAAATTAAAAAACTACTACTCCACAAATGTCTTCTAAAAAGTGTTTTGATCTACTTTTTGAATCTATCTTCTATCAAATCTCATTCACATTCCAAGAGCGTAGACCAATTTCCAAGTGAGATAAAAAGCAAGATGAGAAAAGACAAAAGAATCTAGTCAAACAGTGGCAATGGAAATGGAATATTCAAAATGCATGTACATGTAGTATTGTTCATCATTACCTGGCCACCTCAATCAATGCCAAATTCCAATCAGAATCTGTCATATGCGGGCCCCACCTTGTAATAGTTAAGTGTTATCATAAGTTGGGGGGAGGGGACAAGAGCATTGTTTGACTTTAAATAGGCTTAGGCTCTAACTCCTATATATATTGTCGCCCTCATCATTGTCTCTTGGACTTGGGAACCCCCCTGCCCCTTTTCTCATTATCTATTTCTACTTTGGAATCATTATATATATAGGGTTTTGAATATATATAAAATTAGGATTTATGGATTAAGATTGATTTTAAATAATAATAAAAATTAATTAATTTAAAATTTTGATTACACATTGTTACAATTTATTTTTGTAAGTGTAATTTTTTTTAATGATTGTGGATCTAATTATGCATGGAATCAAATTAATGATTTGTTGGTTTAAATTAAATGAAGTCTATTCTTTGCAATTTGTAGGTAATTTAGTAGAAACTTCTTTTGAGATTCATTCAATAAGGAGAAGGTTAAAAGAATAGGAGAGCTCATTATCAAATTGAATAGTAAAAGGTTGACATTTCATAAAGCAAAATTAGTTGGGTCTAGTGACCCATAGGCTATCTGAATAATAGACTATATGTAACGCCTCATAGACATTAAAAGTCTTATATTATATTATATTATTTTCTTTCTAATTATGCTCTAAATTGGAGAATCTATTGAATTATGGGGGTCATGTTGTTATTATTCAAACTCCTAGATGTATTGATTCCACAATGATGAGTGAAGGTCAAATATAACAAGAAAGTGTGCAATATGCTCATAAGATGATGATACAATGTTGATGCAACAAATTCCTTGTAATTTTAGAATTGGATTCTAGATGTGCTCAATACATTATTTTCTTCTAACTAGATGATTCAAATAAATTAGAGTTAGTTTCTAAATAAACCTCATAGTGTGTAATTTGGAATCATTTGCAAATTAGTGGGGCTCATAATAGAAGTGGCAAATGGTAACATTTTTTTAATTTAAAATTTTAAAATTTTGGGATTTAGATATGTAGGTGCAAAAATGATCATGATTAATTTCACACTCATTGACCAAAATTGAGGCGACAAACAAGGGATGCAAAGATTGGGATCATTGGGATGAGTCTCGATGTAGGATAATGTTATTTTAATGATAGCATAAAGGCGTGTCTCACTTTTTGGCCTAAGTGCGCTACATGAAATTAATATTTTTCAAAATTTACGTTTTCTCTCAATTATAACAAGAAAACCATTTATGAGACTTCCTATGTATTTTTAGTTGTTGTAATATCTCATTTTTAAAATATTTGTTAATAAAGTGTTTCATATACTTTATACTATTTTTCCATAATGTGTAACTTGAGTTAGAAAAAAATCTATTCATATTTTCTTAAATAATCATTAACACTAATATTCAAGGTAGATATTGTATTTTATATTTTTTTGTTGTACATTTATTTATTATAGTTTTTTAAATGAGGATAATGACAATTTAGACACATATTTCATGATAACATATACTTATTTTTATATATACCAAAAAGTTGTTGAAAGGACATCAATTTGAAGGGTGCTCTTATTTTATTTTTATTTTCATATTGTTTGTTATTGTTTCATGTGTTTCAAGCATAGCTATTAATTTTTAGTAAACCTATTTTAATAAGAAAATATTAAATAAATATAATAATAAAATAAAATATATTAAAACCTATATTTAATGAAGGAAATTTGACTCTAACAAAAGGAAATCTAAGTTTCTTTGAGAGTAAATTCTGATTATTACACTTAGATAAAACTAACTACTTGATTCACTTAATGAAGGTAAACTAGTGAAAACAACTGCTAACAAAAAAATAAAAACACTAAGTATAGAAATGGAAAATATAGAGGACAAAGAACTTGGAGTCCAAAGGAGAAAGTCACTAGCCAAGACACTAGCATATCATGTGAACTTCCACATGTAGAGTTGTCGTTCATACAAAAAACATGCAGAAAAATACCCACAAAATGTGTAAATCTAACATTTCCATTCAACTAATCTTTAAGACAAGAAATAGAAAAACACACAAGAAAATATTATATAGCAAGAAATAAACTAATAATTAAATAATTTAAATGAATAATACAAACATATTTCAAAATAAGAAAGCACTTGCAAATATTTGTGTGATTGAGTACTCTCAAAATACTTACAAACATAAAGGAGAGGATTTTTTTTTATGTTTAGGGTTGTTTAGGGGTTTTCCTTAGTCAAACCTTTGCTTTGGTATTTCCACCTCTAGGAAGAACCAAGATAGGTAGAGGGAAATAAAATAGCGTGTGTTATTGGGGGGTATTTTAATATCCAAAATTCAAATATGAAGTGTCGACTTTTGGAATTTAATTTTTGGGAAATACCTAGTCTTTTTGTCATTTAAAATCAAAGCAACATGATCTAGCATTCAAGAGAAAATATTATTGTCAAGAGCATTATTGAGCAAGTCAAGAGCAACATTATTAGAGTTTATTACAACAATTCAAGATCCACCATCATGTCAAATTCTATGTGCATTCATGTTCATGTTTTGTGAAGATTAACATTGTTGTAGATCTCCAAAGCATTCAAGCATTCAAGCAAATCTATCGAGCAAGATCCAAATCCTTGAAGTGATGTGTATGTCTTCAGTCCTTTAAGGAAGCCATTGAAGGGTGGTGAGTTGCAACACTGTGTTCATTCATCATTTCCTTCCTTTTCATTAAGGTTTTATCATTGACATTGTCATTGTGGAAGTAGAAAAATTTACATAGGGTTTGACTGAGGCAAGCCCCTATATGGCACATATTCTCTCTTTGTGAATGTTAGGTTGCAGTTTTGGAAAGGATTGAAGAGATCTTGAAGCCAAATTCTCTACTGTTACATTTATTGTCATCAAAGTTGTCAAGACACGAAAACTCAATTACACAATTTACTGATGACATTCCAACAGTGGGACAAGTGGAAAACAAAAGCTCAAATCCAACACCAAAGGACCCCAAAAATTGAGAAATAAACCTAACAAAGACCCAGTCCTACTCAACACTCAAATTTGACTTTTGGTGGTAGGTACACATCAGTCTGCACTCTCCAAATCCATATGTAGAGTTTTGTTTTAGCCTGTTTATCTTCGAGAAATTGTATTTATCATATTAGGCCATTTAGTTTAATTAGGTTAATCACTTCAAATCATCTCTAAATCATTCCCAAGAATCAAAAGATGCATATCCACATCTGATTGACTCACCTTTGAGGTTGAAAGTCAATCTATGCACCTTGTTGGTTTGCATCTTAATGAAATCCTAGAAATGATGGAATACACCCTAGGTCATGAGTATTAAACTTAGGGTGTACCACATTTTATGTATGATATACCCAATTGTATCTCTTCACCCAATAGGGTTGCCCTTCTAAAGAGAGGTTGACCACATAAAAAAAATTAAAACATTGGGCGCCAAGATGAAGGTCGGCCCATTTCAAACATAATTTGAGTTCCAATATAAACAAATTGGGTCAACCCATTAAGATCAAATATTTTACTTGAAAATATAATAATTTTTCCTCCTTTTCTAATTCTCCTTAGCATATAATTTAATCATGGTCATCCAACCCATTTATTCTCTTTTTTCTTCAATAAGCATGACGTGACGGTAGTCCTCCTTTGACATCAATGACAACAATATTTCCAACATGCACACTATACAAGATTTCATGAGGGGTTTTGAATAAATGTAAATATCTAATAGATTATGTTTTTTTCCCTAGATCTGCATGTGTCAAATTACAACAATCAAGGCTTACAACGACATTCATTAGATTAAGGGGAATAAACAATTCAAGCATGAATGAGCACATCTTTCTACTGTTTAAAACATAGAATATTATCTAGCTATAAATAAAGATTTGATAGAATAACACCAATAAATTTTGACTATTGGCTGAATCAAAGATCAATAAATCTACATCAATGATAAAGAATTAGACATATGAACACCTCATGATTTCATGAAATAGAATAGATAAAGTGCATACAAAGTTATGATTTTGAAAGATGTATTTTGGCCAATACTAAACTTAACTAGATATGATCTTATCAACTTAATTCTTGAAATTACAAAATGTTCAATTACATTACACAATTATTTTTTTAAACAATGATCTCTATAGCATAAATGTGAGTTCTATCAACATCCATTAACTTTCACATAAATACAATATCTTGACTGACAACTTCCACAACATAGAGTTAATATCAACTATCATGACACATTTTATGCTCAAGATACTTATTTATAGTCTTTGCAAAAGAAACTATTAAGATTAAAATTGTAATAAAATATTCCCACAATTATATTCCTATCTACTAAAACTAAAATTCTAATAAATAATTAAATAAAATCCTAATATAGTTCATCTCTATCTCCTTCAGAAAAGAGAAACTTTTGTCACTTAACCATTTTCAAAAATCTAAAATGACTAACTTGCAAACTTTGTCAAATATTTTAGAATCTCTAAAATATAGGATTTTTTTTCAATCCTATGAAAATTGTTGAAGCTCTATCTATGGATATAAAATTGATGACTAACATTGAAAAAAAAGGACACAATAAATTCATGAAAAAGAAACTTTATAAAATAGCAGCTTTTCGAAAATAGAAACTTAGATTTTTTTGGCTCCTCCAGCCATTACAAAGAAAAGACTACATGTTAAAATAGTAGCTTCTAAAAATAGAACTATTTTAAAAACTAGATAGATATATACTTAACACTCAAACCCTAGCACTTTGAATTTGGATTTTCTTGTGCTTGGAAAAGTTTTATCATGGCAAAGCTAGTTGGAAAGTGTAATTGTAGGTAGTTTTAGATGGAAACACTAACTAGAAAGTGTAATTGAAAGAATTTTTAAGTAGCAACATTGTATGAATTTTTAGGTGGCAATAATAGCTAGAAAGTATGATAATAGGAAATTTTGGATCACAACACCAACTAGAAAGTGTGATTATAGGAAATCTTAAGTGGAAATGTTAGCTAGAGAGTGTGATTGTGGAACTTTTAAGTGACAACACCACCTAGAAATTTTGCCTTCTTTTGATATTACCTTATTTTTTTCTTGATGCACCTTTATGTCCATTTCACCACCCTTTGGCATGAATTTAAGATGACATAACAAATCAAAAAATTGCATCATATTTTACTACTTGGTGTGGGGTTTTAACTAGTCATTGCCATGTTTTTGACATAGTTTTATGTTGGCTTTGCCACCAAAAAGTGCACCACATTGATCAATTTCCTTTTTTTCTTGATTTTCCTTAATCTAATTTGTCACTTGAAAGGAGTGTTGGAGGAATTCTCTTTGACACTCACCAATCTTGCCTTCAAAATAAAAGAATTGGCTTCCATCCTACTTTTTATGTATTGGATCTATTACATTATTAAGATCTTTGTCATTTGTGTTTGACACATCTCTTCCTTGATAACCTTCCAATTCAAATAAGAGATAAACCAAGTTGATATTGATAACATGACAAGAACAATACAGTTACCAATCACTAGCTTGATGAGGACAAAGTTTCGTAAGGGTACCAATAGTATCCAATCTAGATATTTACATGCAAACAGATTTTCAAAGAAATAGGACCCCAAATTCAGGGTCGTGATTTTAGGTTCAACGTCATAAATATGAGGAGAAAAATAACACATACAAATTTGAATCTTATAAGAATAGTTCATTTTTTACTCTATCAAAACTTGAGTAATATAAATTATATACTAGAATCTCAAAATAGATCACAATGCATATGTTATAATAAAATATCTATTGTAATATACAAAATTAAGAATAAATTTCCCATTTTATTAATTTCAATACATATTTTAATGTTTTATCTAAACTCAACACATAAATATCTAAATTAGTTATAATTAACCTAAAGATTAAAAAAATCATTTTGTTCTCAACTATTCTTTTAAAAAAATTCTACTAAACAAGAATCTTCCTTTAGTCACGACAAAGCTTCCTCAAAAACGCTTATTGAAATGATTAGAACACATGCCCAATAACTCATTAAGTTTCCTTAACGTGAATAGAATCATGCAATGGAAGGGGAATATTAAAGCTCCATTTTTGGTTCTTTTTAAAGGATTTTCTTGTAAAAAATGAAGTCCTCTCTGACTGAACTTGTGTAAAGGGAAGCTAGAATTGCTTACACATGATGTTGTTGTTGAAGTATTATTAACTATAATGTTGTCCCCTGCAACTTCTTGACCTTTATGTCCCTCCAATAATAATACTTGGGGCAGGTGGAACTGGTACTGAAAAGCTTTTCTGCTATTGCCCTTCCCTGCAGAGTTCCATCTGATTCCATTATTACCACACTGCTTTTTCTTGTAATAATTATCTACTCTTCTTTTCTTCCGTTGCAAGTCATCTACCATCATTACTACACTTATTGTTTATGTCAAATCATAACAAATATATGATTTTTTTCATATCATATTCGGATTCAACTCTTGATTACTTCAATTTCATGAGTAATTCACTTAGAGTAATATAATATCATAATAGATAATCACCAAAAGAATATAATGATTTCTAAATAAACTATCATGATTTTAGGGAATTATAAGAACCTGTACACAATAAATAAGATATAATGAATCATCCAAAATTGGGATTGAAAAAAAAGCATTACGAGTAAAAGGAAGAACAAATTTCATCCTCAATAGCAATACATATTAATATTTATAATCCTTTGTGATGACAACTTCATTGAAAATGAAAGGAATCTGATTTCTCCCCTGTACAACGAACATAAGTGTTGTTCACCCACCACCATTAACAGTTGTCAAGTCAAACTTAACTCTTCCGTACTTGTTCTCCTCTGAATTATTAATAAAAATGAGAGAACGACTTTAGGCAGTCCCCCAAATTATGTGAGAACAATTCATGGCTTTGTACCAATTTTGACTACTACCCATAATAATTATAAGCATTGAATTTTGATGATAGATTTCAGCCCATCATCATCTTTATATGGACTCATTCATCTTTATCTCTCTTCTACCAATTAATACATATTTAATTAGTTACCTCGTCAACTTTTTCTTTCTGAAACTGATAATGAAGAACTGTCTTTTTTGGGTTGTTGCTTTGCTTTTTCAAAAATATCAATGTCATATAATTTATCCATGTGCTTAAATTTTAATATTATAATTATTATTTTCTTCTAATGGAATTATAATTCCATGTCACTCTTGTATTTTATATATTCAGGCCTTCGTAATGATATTTGTCAATATAGTAATTAGTCAAAAATGGAATTTGAGATTTTAATGTTACACTTTGGTTTAATTTAGATTGATTTATTTGTGATTTTAGTTTTGAACACAAATTTTAGTTTTCAAACAATTAGTTATTAGTCATGACCTTCACAAATAGAGTGTCAAAATTAAGTAGTTTCAATAAAAAAAATCAATTTTCTTATAAGTCTATTCTTATCTAATTTTTCGTTTTGACTTTAAAGATTTTTATAGGTCGCTACCCAGTATAGTGACTCTTTGCTTCTCACCAAGAGCCACAATTACTATTTTAAAGAAGTTTTCAATTTCTCATGTGGAAAAGTTACATAATGGTTGAATTTGAAACTTGCAATTAGAGAATAAGGCATACATCTAAATTATAGAATATGTCATATTATATAAGCTTTCATTTAAAATAAAAGTCTCCTTTGTTCAACTACTCATAATTGACAATCTTGTTTTATTTGAATTTTATTCAGTTATTTCTTAGAATACATTAAGTTTTCTAATTATTATATTATCTTGTATATTACCAACTTAATTCAAATCATATTTCCCAACTCATAAAATATTAAATTATTTTAAGTATTCTAAAAAAAAATTAACAAAGTTTATTTATATAGATAGTTTGGATCAACATTAGAGTCTTCCATTATGTAGCTTTTCCAGCACTTATAGTATATTTAAATTTAAAAAATTAACAAAGCTTATTAGTAATGATAGCTTATTAGTAATGATAGTTTGGATCAGCATTAAAGTCTTCCATTACTTAGCTTGTCCACCACTTTAATATATTTTATAAAATTAAAATCATATTTCCCAACTCATAAAATATTAAATTATTTTAAGTATTCTAAAAAAAATTAACAAAGTTTATTTATATAGATAGTTTGGATCAACATTAGAGTATTCCATTATGTAGCTTTTCCAGCACTTATAGTATATTTAAATTTAAAAAATTAACAAAGCTTATTAGTAATGATAATTTGGATCAGCATTAAAGTCTTCCATTACATAGCTTGTTCACCACTTTAATATATTTAAATTATATATAATATAGTTAAAAAATTATGTAGGATAATATTAATAAAATATAATTAAAATTTTAGTTCTAATATGTAAATTATATATTTTTCAAATCATTTATTGAGCATGATTTTTTTATTTTAATTATCATAACGTGTATGATAAGTTATTTTTATGAGTTTGTTTTATATAATTTATTATTTTTAAATGAAAAATATGCTTCAATGACTTTTTTATGTAAGTATTGATTTTCAAAGTCATTTAATAATTCGTATTCATGAATTTTTAGTTCCCAAATACTAATATAAACTACAATGATTAAACCTCACTCAAATATCACCTCATCTCCTTTATTATCAAATTGAAGTTAGAGAATGCTATTTAAAAGCCTTATTCACATAAAAAAATTATTTGTTTCAATTAAGATGTAAAAATCAGTTTTTTAAAAAGAGCCTAAATCTTCTACAATAAAAAATAACAAAAAGAAAGAGAACATATAAAAACAACCTAAAAATTAACTACCTATAAAACAACATAAAATTACAACAAAATTGAAAACAAACACAAACAGCAGCTAAACATAACCAAACATTCACATAAAATTTTGACTTCATTTTTTAATACACTATCAACCATGAGATTTGTAAGAGATATCCTATTAATTTAGAAACTCTTAAATTGCTCAAGCACTTGAATTCGATATGAAGCATAAGGATGTTTCACTTTCTTCACTAGTGAGATATTTGACATTGTTAAGGGAGAGGAATCAATTGTTGAGCACCCTAACATTGCACTTCTCAAAATCTTACATGAAAAAATCAAATCACTCCCCATTTTTTACAACAGCTTATTTGGTATGTGGCCTATTTATAACTAAGATTTTAGGGCCACATCCTTAAATATGGTGCCACGTCAGCATGCCTTTTGTTGTGTCCAAAAAATCAGAAAGACCAATAGTTGTGCACTAAATCATGTTTTATTGGTGTGTTGATGTGGCATCACATGATTTGTTACTTTTTAGATCTAAAGAATACATTTCAATCAATTATGAGTACTCATCATCAACACTAACAACTTTCAAGTCATAACTATTAATATTGGACAATAAATCAACAAATGCTATAACAACTATTAAAACATAACTACTAGATCTTTTCTGTAAAAATATAACATAGCTTTTAGAATATAGATTACTTAAGACAATACAAAACATATGTACAAAATGCTATCTCAACAACATGAAATAGACACCATTATTAACGGTGTCACAAGTTTCATCCGAACTTCAATCGTACAAAGAGTGATCGCTTGACATAGATTTGGGTTTTTATGGATCGCATCTATTGCTCCAAGTTTTTTATCTTCCATTTTCAACTACTTTATATTCTTATTCTCATAGAACTCCCTAAGGAGGCTCAAATAACTGATACATGGGGTGTGCATGCACTCAAGCATTCTCGAATGAATTGTACCTTATACTGGATATTTGAGCCCCTTTAAGTGAATGCCCATTTTTATTTTCCTTTGTATATTTTATTGAAAAAGCACTACTTTCTGCTCTTTTCGACAAGGTGCACCTGTACAAGCCTATTGGTTACTGCAAATGTTAGTATTTTAATTATAGCTTAGATATTGGAATGGTGGGTTTCCATCCACCAGAGTTAAAGATAATTTGTATTTCATCGCAAGTATAAAGATGAGATCACCAACTTTGATGGGTTTTTGAGTCGTGACATGTTAATTATTTTTTAGGTGTGTTATTTTATTTTGTTTTTAAATTTAAAAATTAAATATTTATCTTAGAATAAAAGAGATTAGCAGGCTAGCGAGAGAGAAAAATAAAACCATGTACCATATCTATTATTGTGGTCGAAAAACCAAACCTTTTAAAACAGTGAGTCTTCTACTCTTCCTTTGCGCTTTCGTTTGGAAGGATTTTGGTGTGAATCATTTTGCTCTTATGAACAGCTTATTCTAAAGGGCATTAAAAACCATAATCATTATCATATCCATAATAGCCATTATTTGTTGACCATGGCCTAGTATATTCACCATCATGCTAATTTGTAAGGTTCATTGAATGAAATTGTTGACATACAATGGTAGGGCTGTCCTCTACATAGCTCTTGCAATGAATTCGTCCACCAAGTAGTAGGTTTTGCATCATCTCCTAACTTGTTTAAAAGCACCTTATTTGTTGAGAAATTAATGATAGGAATTCTTGGTATCACAAATAAACCACTACTAAATGACCATATTTGAAACATACTCCAGAAAATGTAGTCGTAATCCATCTTTTGTGCATATTGAACCCTACATTCTAATTCTCTTTGTTTTGTATGCAGGCAATTATATTCAATCATTATACATGTTTTTTGAGTAATATTTTAATCCAATAAAACATGTCCCACTAGCCGCACTCCATAAGTAAGTGTAGCTGATTCTCTTTGATCAATTTGACAGACTTATGTTTTGACAAATACTCTACTACAATATGCAGTTAGATCTACAGTTCAACCTCGTAACATTTTATACTTCATCAAGTTCATGTGTGAAAATGTTAAGGGCAGCAAGATACCCACCAGCCCATCAGCACATCCCATGAATATTGTTGTCGAGGTGATTTTGTAAATGCAACACTTGACCATTGATCTTAATTCAAGTTTGTGGTATTTTAACAGAGCAAGGGTATATAGTTGTCAAATTTCTTTTCTAACTGCAACTCGAAACTAATGATTGGAATTCAATCTTAAATCCTTTAATGGACTGCAATTTTAACTGTGTTGTAGATGACCCTTTGGTATTGAATTTATCAGTTTAAATTCTCATTTTATTTGCTCATTGTTCAGTAGTTCACTAATATTGTATTATTGATGGTCACACTGAACATGGATGATTTTTACTACACTTACATGTTCGTGGTGACCATTTGAACACTGCAAGTGGTCAATCCTGACAAATAACATAGCTGAAGTAGAGACAAGGCAGGCAGCAGTTAAGTACTAACCTGCATTGTGACACAATTTGTAAAATTGCAAAGAACAGATCTTCAAACTATGGCAAAGCATTATGTGATAGCATGTTAGCATGATAAACTTCAACAATCATCCTAAAAGCAAGGGCTTCAGCAAACACAAGTAAACAGCATTACTCGTTCTAAGCATTATTCAAAGAATTCTTTGTGAAACCACTTTGGAATTGGGAGAAAATTAAGGACTTAAGAAGGTGGATGTGATTTGGAAGAATGTCAACAAATGAACAATTGCAGCAATCAAAAGGTACATCTGAAGTACAATGGTAGAGCCAAAAGACAATAGAGTAACCAATTAATTGTAAATGAGTAACACTGTTAAAAACTAAATAAAAATCACATCACGATATGAATTGCACATTATAACTGTTTGTAACTAGGAAAGAACATAAATGGATGGACTGAAGGCAATATACGAGGTAAGGTTGCAATGTCTATTGGCAAGGAGGAAATCAAGAACTTTCTTATTCAAGAGAAATTCAGAACCTCTAACCTGCACAAAAGAGACAACATGAAGCATATAGCTATGAGCTCTCTTCATACTAATTCCTCTTTAAAATACACTGGTTGTATAAATGTTACTCGACTAAAGTTGGTACTGCCAACAAATTCTTTTTGAGACACTGTTATCTAGAAATATAAACCAGTATGTTCTGCAACACTTTTTTGATACCAACATCAATAAAAAATGCTCAAATTATTCTCCTTCAATGATAAGTGAAAATCAATAATAGAGGTTGTAAGATGCACCAAAAGGACTTGAAATCAATGCCAACCCAATTTACAGCAAAAATGACAGGTTTATACAAAATTGCTTTTTTCTCATAATTTGCATACCAGTTGGTAACTTCAAATTGTTTAACATATTGTACGTCTTTGCAGTGTATTGAGATCATTTCCCTCTTATGCACATCATCATACTCAACTCAGCATAATAATTGGAACCTTCAAGGTGAAAGGTGCATGACCCCAATTGCTTGATCCTATGCACATGGTTCCTTTTCTTTAAACACCTGAACTTGTTCTTTCTGTAAGTACCACCTCATCAAGAGCCTGTCCCTCTTATGCACATCATCATACTCAACTCAGCATAATAATTGGAACCTTCAAGGTGAAAGGTGCATGACCCCAATTGCTTGATCCTATGCACATGGTTCCTTTTCTTTAAACACCTGAACTTGTTCTTTCTGTAAGTACCACCTCATCAAGAGCCTGTATTTATCCCAATTCAGGTAACTAGTTGTATCTATTGCAACAAGGTAAGACGAGATACATATATTTTTAAATTGTATCAGCATGCAACATGAAGGGATGGTTCGAGATAAGCTGACTCAAAAGTATTTGTAAGCAAAATATTTTTGCCATTGGTATAATAATGAAATTACTGGCTGCAAAAAAAAAAGATTAGTATTGTGAGTTTTAGTTCCACCTTACCTTAAAAAACAGATGATATAAACAAAAAGCATCCCAAAAAACTAAGGAGATTCATGTCTATACCTTTCTCTGAATCTGGGCAACTGAACTTCATGCACCGCATTTTAATTTTTATGGGATTTTATAGGAATCCTTCTCTATCAAGAAAGTTCAAGCAGGCATACACATTCAATATGAGGTGTATGGGGGAACATATCTACTGGCTGTATACTTTTGAGCCGATATGCTCCTAACATTTTTGATTCCGGCTGACAGTCACCATCAAAAAGTTGATCAATTAAAGATGTTCATGATATTTCAAACATTTATCCAGGAAGTAAAATATTATCACCTTTGATCATTTACATGACTACATATGTTCAAAATTCCAACATGTACTTACCAGACCATGACAGAGGTAGTCAAGATCCCGTGCACAGGTAGCAGGGTTGCAGGACACATATATGATCCGTGGGGCCCGTAGCTTCAAAAGAAAGTGAATCAACTTTGTATGCATGCCTGGTCGATTAGGATCTGATGATAAAAAAATTGCAAAGGAATATATAAATACTATTGTTAAGTTTTCGTTTATATATCCTTTCATCACACTTAAAAGTTTGCATTTGTTGAAACGTGGACATTATTGCTCATAATACTTTCCAGGGATTAGAAAGTAGTGGAGGTAATAATTCATCTACCCATCTACAAAAGAAAAATAGAATTGCCTTTATCTATGGAACTCCATAAAATTAATCAATTCCAGTGTTTTGTCTGCAGATAAATACATGTAAATTTGTTTATGCATGAAAGAATATGTGTAATGTGAATCAGACCTGTGATGACAATATCTGGATTACGAAACTCATTCCCAAAATCATTGCCTACTTTGTTTAGATCCCCTTGAATAAACTTAGCATTTTGAATATCATTCCTCGTTGCATTTCGACGAGCATCTGCTACAGCTTCAGGGACTACCTCATAGCCATAGACATACTTAACCCTAGGGAAACCACGAATAAGGTTTTCTTAAGGAATACAAAATAACAAAGGTTATAATTGCCTGAAAACTGAAAGGAAAAAAACAACAAAAATATGAACTTATGTTAATGTGAACCGAAGAAATTCATGGATCATACTTTTTGGCTAGTGTAAGACCAATAGTACCAGTTCCACAAAAAAAATCCAGAACTATTTCTGAGCTGTCACCTCTTAAACTTGCTGCTGCTTCTACCAGTGAGTAAAGCACATCTGCCTGTTAATTATAGAGATATTTGGTGATTAGGTTTTTGAAAACTAGGACCTTGCTAGCAACATCTCTGAGAAATTACAGCTCAAAGGCATTAACTAAATAAAAGATAAAACAATCATCCTCACCATAACCTGATAATGAGTACATTGTCAAAGCCATGAATATTACCATGCAATAAGCACTCTGATTAATGTCACCTTAATTACAATAAATAAATTATAATATAACCCCTTAGTTCTTAAAAAGAAGACACCATTTGCAGTTAATGCAATAACAAAAAGCCTCCCAATGATTACAATACTAGTCTCTGACCCTAGTTGGTCAAAATCAATAACAAAGTGCAAATGCAACATTCAATCGTGCCTTAGACAAGCTTGATCCTCTCTCCACTCATTTTCAGACCATTCATAGGCACAAGGTTTGCTCTTTAGAATGATCGTGCAATGTTGCAAAAATGACCATTTGGATAGCCTTTGAGCTCTTCAAACAATCATAATACAGTGAGTTCATCCCTTCCTCTTCTATGTATTGACCCACACCTGCTTGGAGTGGAACCAAATTCTCTCACACTATTATGTTTTTGCCTTTCATTCCCTCTTCTGCTCAATCTTGTTCTTTGAAGTGGAGTTTTCTAGCTGGGCTTCGTTGTTGACTTGTGGAGTGGTTTTTTGTGTGTTTGCTCTTCTCAATCATGCATTCCTTCTTCTTGTCTTCTACCCATCAACTAGGGATCTACTTGCTTGAACTGAGGTAGGGCTTGTTGCACTTATTCTTGGTAGAGTTACTATGAGGGTTCTTGATAGCAAAGAGAAAGCTTTTCTTTGCTTAGTCTAGGGTAGACTAGATTTGCTTTTATTTCATTTTGAGCAAATGTTTATTCCTAGTTAGATTTGATTGTTTTGCAGTTTGTATAAACTTATCATGTTTTTTGAGTATGTTTGCGGCCAACTATGTATTAATCACTTGTCGACTTCTTGTTACTTGTTGGGAGTTGGTTGTAAGTGGTTGTTGATAGTTGTGCTCTATTTGGCAACCATCAGTCACTTTAAATAGACTTCTCATAATCTAGGAAGGGAGTTCAATTTTGGTCTCAATTTCCCTAATCTACATGTATGTACACAAACTCTTTTGAATACATCTTCTATTGTGTTATATTTTGTCACTCTATCTAGTATATTCTAGCAGCCTCTATTATTGTCGGCAAATAAGGGTAAACATTGGCACCACTACCTTTATGGAAATTGGATCAAATTCATAAAGAAACAATGTTGATCAATACCTATTAATGACTACACTAGAGACCAACATAATTAATGCCATTAAGTCTAAATAAAGGCGGGAAAAGATTAGAGTGTAATCAAGGTGAAGACCATGAAATTATAAGAACCCACCAACTAATATCTTGCAGATCAAGTTCAATCAAAAGAACCAACAAAGCTTCCTCTATATGAGAAAAGTCTTCATCTTGAGATTGAATCCAAGGACTTCATGATAAACATTGAAAAGGGAGGATATGAAAACAATCTTCATGGTATCCAAAAAGAAACCAAGGCAAAGGATTGGAGTAGAGAAAAGAGAACCTAAGGGCAATATGAGTGTACACACATTAAAGTATCAAGAAGACTTAAGGATTCTCGTGTGCCCACGAGTGCTAGGTGAACACCATAACATCTAAATCAAAGCTTCCTAAAGTGACAGACGAACTTTCAAACTCTGCAATATCACCTCTCTCAAACACAAACTATACAACCAACAATAAATTGAATTGACAATTTCATATGTCAATTTGTATCGATTTAAATTTACATCAGATTGAAGAAAACAAATCCAACTACACTTTCAGAATTGTCACAGATATACTCTTCTATCATATTTCACAATTAAAGTAACTTCAAAATTTGAATTCCATTTACTGGATTCTCAGTTTACATTACACATTTGCAAATATAAATTCCGTGTACATTAAACTCCACAATTTATTTCAATGTGGTGGCTTCTCCTCCTATAATGGCTAGAGCTGCTCTCTAATTGCACTTCTATTTTATTATCTCTGCACATTTCACCCTTATTACAGTCCAATCTGCTCTTTGTCTTTTCTATGCATCGCCTTCATTCTGCCATAGCGCCTTTTCTCTTGGTGATTATGCCACCATGTAAATTGCAATCATATCTCTGCCACCTTTAACTCCCACGACCCCTTCCTCAGGTCTCACGGCTGCTATATTCATCGCAGCCCTTATCACCTCTTCCACACAGCCTGCACATTCACTCTGACTGGTGCAAACTCCCTTCTCAATCTGCCTGCAACTCTTTTTCACTGGCCGCCCCTATCCTCCTTCCCAGCCTTCTTTATCTCTATTTTTTTGCTGTTTTAAATGTTAAAACATATCTTTGTTATGGCACAACAGCCCCTCTATCCTGCACCTCTTCAGCCTATCACTTCCGCTGCTAATTTCCCATGCAGCCCCCTCTAAAATCTATCTCTGCCATTTAATTAATTTATATCATTTTTTAAAATGGTGCAGCTCCCTTCCTTTTCATTTACATCTGCATTTTAACTTTTTATTCCTTGGCAAGATGCGTGGCTTTTTGACTTTCTACCTTCCTCTGTACACCAATGTTCAAGTAGCTGATTTTTATTTCCCAAGCTAATGCCCCCATCAAAATGTGCATCCTCATTATTTTTAAAATTTATTCCACACCATATGGCGTGGCCCTTGGCTTCCCTCACGCGTACCATTTTATTTATCTTCCATCTGTTCTATATTATGGGCTGTCTCACATTCAAAAATGCATTCAGTATTTTAATTTGTTCCTCCTTGAACTGCGCCCATGTATTTTATTGTATATTGCCATTGCATTTTAAAATATATTAAACTATTTGTCCTTTAGTTCAAATTCATGAAAACCAAACGAAAATAATTTCTTTTTTTGCAACCATCAACATGTAAATCTGTACATCCATACTTTGTGACATGGTGACAACGATGGAACCCCACAACATCCTTCTCCGACGATTCTCCAAGCTCTTGGAAATCATACCAGTGCCGACATATTCCAATTTGACTTGATATTTTCTCATTGAATGTCTTTCCCATTTGCAAAGTCACATCAAAATTTGCCTGTCTTACTAAGAGCATCAACCAAAATTGAAACATCATCTTTTTGGTTGATACAGGATTGTGCATTTGCCCGAGATGCTCCTGCATCATAAGTAGACGATTGTAGACACTAAATTTGCATTAAGGACAAGCTATGGTGGCATGGTGACTCCACTAGCAAACTGGAGTGTAGAGAGGTAGAAGCTACCTTAGTTCACTATAGATGGATTTGAAGATCCAATAGGGCACTAAACTTGTGAAACCATTTGGACAACAAATGGACAAAATGATAAAAATTATTGGCTACAATTATTCCCAACCACCCTCAAAGGTGGCAATTGACTAGTACACAAAGATTGAGCCAACCAATCGAAATACATTGGAGAAATTACGAAAGGCTTTTGAAGAACAATTTAGATTGCTCGAGGATGACAATGAAATCACTACAAAAATTTTAATCTCCCCTTCTCAGAATTAACTAATTTGGTGAAGGCTCAGCCTATTTTATTTCCCGTAGGCTATTTGGGATGCTACAAGGGAATAATTAATTAATTAAATAAAGTTGTCTAGAGATTTTCATTTTAAAGGCAATTGTATTTAATTAAATTTTTTTTTTTAAGGATTGGAGAGTATTATAAAAGTGACTTATTTTTGGGTCCAAAAGAAAATTAAAAAGAAAATTTAAGTCACTTTTGAAGAGAAATGAAAAGTTACAGGAAATAATTTTATTATTTCTAAAAAGTGTATATAAGGGGGATATTATGAGAGAAAATTCATTCTATGCATTTTACCAAACTCTAGCTTATTGGAGAGATTGAACTTGGTTCATTCATCAACTAAAAGATGAAAACCCTTTAAGAAATCAGTTTCGTGGAAAAAAACCCACCTATCTGATCAAGTGAATTATCCAATAGTCACCATTGTGCTTCATTGATTGGATGGATTAAAGGAGATTTATTTAATCTAATTTTTGAGCAAAAGTACTAAAGATTTTTATATTTTTGAAGGCTGCTACAGTACCCACTACAATACTTGCTCCTATTTAATGGAGGAATCAACATCTTTCCAGTTATATAATCACCCTTGGAAGGTGCTACTTGTGAGTGGTGATTTTATAATGTGAATATTAGCATTTGACAAATGTAGGGTGTTGTAATGAAAGATGCATAAATTATTAGTTGTCTCTTGCATCGTTTCTTTAATTATTTTTCTCCCATAAATTCACTATATTGAATATTTTAATATTTATTTGATAAAGCCACTTTATAGCATTAAATAATTAATTAATTAAATATTAACATCCAATAATACTTTTAAGACTAATTAATATTTAATTAATTAAATTGATCTAGTGGTGACTACTCGAGAATTGGGGACATTACAAAATGTTAACACTTTGTGCAAACCACCAATTATAACAGATCTAAGATACCTTAACAAGTCATTGTGTCAATAGTGCTTCTGTTTGGGTTTCCTTCCACCTTAGTTGGTCACCTAAATCCCAAATTCCAAATCGACTAAGTCCCCAGGGGAAAAGTAATACGGTCAGAGGTTCCATTAGAACCATGAACAATTGGTTCCTAATCCCTATGAAACCCCCAACAAAGGTCTACAACAAATGACGTGCAATCACGAAGGCAAATAGAAGAAATTGAAGGGTTCAAGCGAACCAGGAACCAATGGTTCCTAGTACCCAAGGAACCTCCAACGAAGAAGAAGCGGCAAACGAAAAAGGAAGGAAACACAAGCGACTAGGGTAAAGTGGATGCAAGGTTAAAATCAAGGCTGAGTGCAACAATGCATAGAGGATGATGCCAGAGCACCATTTTTCTTTGCAGTGTTATTAAGTCTGCAGCTACCAATGTCCAATCCATACAAGCCGATAAGGGGTTTTTTTATGTTTCAAGCACGATTTGAGGAAGAACAGCAATCGCCCATGCTTATTTTATTACTGCAAACAATCCTTTTTCCAGTGCCCATTCCTTGGCTCCCTTTTGTAGCGGATTTTATGGTCACCCCTACAAGATTCTTCAATGATAAGGACACATGCCAGCAGTTTTTGACATTCTTGATCGTCGTTTTGCTTTTGCGATAAAGTATATAGGCCGTTAAGCTCATTTGTTAGGGATCTTCATCCTAGGTTTTCTTCTCAAGAGCTTTGCATCTCTGCAACTCTTCTTTTGTAAAATAGGCCCCATGCCTCTATAGTAAAAAATATTGCTATTTTACCTTCTCTCACTCCAAATGTGTTGGGCAAATCCTCTTGCTTTCATATTTGCAGAAATGTTTCTATGTTTTCTAGGGTTGCATGGTATGTTATGATGAGCACAAAGATATACTGAGGGGGAGAGGGGGGGGGGAAGGGGCGTAAATCAGTATATCAACAAATTTTTTACCCTCTCGACTTTTATCAACTTTAAACTCCACACAATATCAGCTATGCAAGAATATAATAATATGAACAAGTTGACACCAAGATTTTACGTGGAAACCCTTACGGGAGAAAACCAGGTACAAATAATGTACTTTATGAATTATATAAGTATTACAATGAATGTAGGCACCAACCTACTTGAATCACCAACTTTCACAATTTAGTAGGCACCAACCCACAAGGAGCATCAACTCCTATCTCCGATTTAGTAGGCACCAACCTACAAGGAGCACCAAACTCCTACTTGCCAAGCACCAACTTAGCAAAAGATAATAACTTCAAGAATAATTCTCCACCTTCAATGTTGCTTCCTCAACGGATGATGGACATTGCTGGTCAAATATCCTTCTTACAAATCTGCTATAATTTTCTCTATGGATTTGTCATATATTCCTCTTCTATATCTGCATATGAGTCTTGTCAAATCTGTATATATATCTGCTGGTGTAAAAGATTTATCTTCAAAACTCCACACCCGAATCTGATCCAGTCACAACTTCCCTTCCTTCTCACAACTCTAATCCAATCACAAATCTGATTCAAAATAAACTTCTGATCCAATCACAAATCTGATTCAAACATAATTCTGATTCAATCACAAATCTGATTTTGTATGAAGTCATTTCTTTTCAAATCAGGTTTACACATATAAAATTTCTTCTCTCACAAGTCTGATCACACACTTTCTTCTACCTCAAATCTGATCCAAATCAAGTGCTCTTTCATTTCACAAATCAGATCACTATTACGCCAATATTTTCACATAGATTTCTGCTTCTTATCTTCACATATATTCATCATATATGTTTGCATTTATCATTCATACATGGGCTGCATATACACTCAAAAGAAATCTGAGTTACACTTCATTTTTCTGCCTTTTAACTTCTTCTAGATCTTCTTTAACATATCTCACAATTCATCACAAATATGAATGTATACTTCTCTAAAAATTGCTCTTCACATGCTTGGATTTTCTGGTATACATAACATAATTTTCACTTCATACCACACTCAGCTTCATATTCCTACCCTTACTCTTCACAATCTGCTCTTCAAATGATATTCATTTTCACACACCACTCCACACAAACCTTCATATACAGATCTGAATATGTTTTCTTTAACTTCACTCCCTACATTCAATACACTTTTCCAATCTATATTGAATCTGATTTTATATCAATCTCAACCTATCAAACAGTGCAACACTTGATAAAGGATGCAACCATTTGACTAGTCATGTCTTTCACTAACAAATCTGCCTTGACTCAATCTCTTAATATGCTATGTATATGAACTTGTTTATTTCCACTCTTGCTCATTGAATTGCTGCTCCACTATTCCATGTTTCATCTTCTCATAATTTATTCATATCATTTATATCTCCACATTCCATTCCACACTCTTCTCTACACACACCCTGCTGTTCTGATTTTACACAACCATACTCACTCTCTTTTATTCTCACACACTCTCACATATTTGCAATCATTTTCTCGCATCTCAAAACTCAGAAATATATGTCATTGTGTTGGCTCTTCCTCTTCCTTTCCTTATACTCAGAAAAAATATTTCATTCAATTCATGTCTTCAAATGAACTCCTATCTTCTTATTTTTATATGTCTTCAAATGAGGGTAACGGACATACCCTTTTGCATAGATCACCACCTTTTAGAATAGATACATCTTTTCAAAAGAAATTGCTGCTCTCTAAGAAAATCACGTACTTTTGCAAATAACAATTGCTGCCTTAACAAATGACTTTGTCTTCTAGCAATTTGTCTCATATGGTTTTGTCTTATTCACTTTGTCTTTTAGTGATTTTGTCTTTATCCACTTTTGTCTTTTTCTGATTTTGTCTTTAAGTGACCTTTTGTCTTTTTATTAAAAATATGAATCATTGTTTTCAACTTTTAGTTGCTGCCTTCTATCAACACTTAATCACTACTTTAACTTTTATTTGTTTTGTTGTTTATTACCCAACTTTAATTGCTGCTATCTTAGAATGATTGTTGTTTCATCTTTGAGACTTAAACTTCAGATTTGCATCCCAATTTTATTCATGTCTTAATCTACTTATTCATTCTTTACAAATCTGCTCATAAGTTCTTCAAACATCTGCTCATAAACTCTTCCATATGTCTTCTTGAAGATCTGTCATACATCTCTAAATTTGTTTCTATCAACCTGCTACACATGGATAATAGTCTTGCCAATAATCCTATCCATTTCTTTTTACATCAATGACAACATTTGTCCTCTCATATTTGACATCTATGACAACATTTCCAACATGTTAAACATGTTTGCAGAAGCTGATTGTGGAGAAATTGGTCCCTCTTGGTAAAAAACCATAACCTCTATACAATTCTCTAGGACCTAGCATAATAAGGTGTTGTTTGAGTTTCTTTGGCAATTTTTATTAATTCTCTATATTGTAGGGGGCAGGAAGACATCATTAATCTAGGTGCATCACCACCTTTTCCCTTTTATGTATTCCTTCTTTCCATTTTCCTTGAGAGATAGGTAGGATAGGATTAGCTATAGGATTATTCAATGTTGGGTTGGATAAGTACTTTGCATCTAGGTTAGAGAGGGAACCAACCCTTTAGCTGGAGGTTTGATCTCATCTACAAGGTCCCACATCTTGAGATCAATTCAATGCTTTCACTGAGCAGTTGAATTTAGGATTCAACAGAGAGTGCATGTTCAAATTGACAATAGTGCCATAGAAGGCAAAACCACTTTGAGACCAAGTACTTGGCAATTTGCAATCAACCTTTCCCTTCTTTTGTCTCACAAAGTTTAAAGTTTGTTAATTTGTTTTGAAGACTGAAATTCTCTAATTAAATTGAATGTTGATAAAATTGAATTTTTCAAAGCTGACTGGTGGAATTGTTTTGACCAAGATGACCAAAAGGATGGATGACAATGTGTGTTTTGTGCCAGCTGTATAGTTCATCTATTTGTGAGTGTTTTTGGAGTGTGTTTGAACACATGCACTCCAAGAAACACAACCGCTTGACTCATAAGTAGATGAATGATTTGATTTTCTCCACCACAACCTTAAATTTTCGATTAAAAAGCTTGAAGGTAAGGAAAACTTGCATTTCAATTTGTAAGTTGTAATTATTGTTTTCTTGCAAATTGCAATTATTACTCTTATTTTGCATAGGATTTGTCAGACTAATGTATTTGTTTCGACTATTTGGGAAATGACAAGGATGATCAACCAATTGACTTTGACAAGATCAATCCTAACTCAGTATGGCTAGTCAACGTAGAGGAGCCACATGATGAAGATTTTGTTGTCTTTAGGATGGCCAATGTATTTGATGAAGAGCAATTGAATCAAGTTAGGACTGAGCAAAATGTTGGAGCATCCTCATTAGGAACCACAAACACCTAGTGGATTGTACTTCATAACATCTAGCCTAATTGGCTCTGCCCACTTTGTGTTTCTTTGTAGTTTGTACTTTGTAGTAATTTGTAGTTTCTGATTGATTTTAAGGACTTTAACTTCAAATTCAAACTATTTAATAACACACCATGCAATGTGCATTGTAATCTGCAATCTCAAAATTGATGAGAAAATTCCATATTTCAAAATTAATGTTGTACCCTCTCTTTTACTTTCTCTATCTCACTCTCTATGCAATAAGGACAGCTTTAAATATTATAAACCATTAGCAATTTTTCCTTTTATTGGAATTTTTATGTATTTTTTTGTGTCCACAATATCATCCTGAGAAATTGAAAATCTCTCTTTTGATTTGCCAAGAAATTCCTGAGAAAGATATTTGCTTCTATGGTTGAGACTTAAGACTATAAACACAAATATGAGGGAATTACAAAGTGAGGCTATAGATGAGTCAATAAATAATTTAGAAATGATGATGAATCAATTTATGCAGACATATAAACCAAAATCAATCAAATAGTCCTCTCTATGAACAAAGTAGTGTTAATGCCCAACCACTAAATTTTTTGTGAAGTAAATAAACAACATTGACAAGTTGTGTATGAGAATAGAAATTTATATATGTATAAAAAAGATGCCAAATTTGAAATTTCAAAGTTCTGTAGCACCAACAAAGATAAATTTATTGATTTCCTGCTTAAGAATTAAATATGGTTTAAACTAATGAAAAACTTAACTTTCCTGCACTTAAAAGGAATGGCATTCAAATGATTTTCATAGTAGTACAATAAGAGTTTACACACACATGGCATGGATTTCATCATGATTTTTGAAAAAGAATTGAGTGACATGACACTGACTATTTTAATAAACAGACTTCACTTAATCAAAAGAGATTTGTACTTGTGACTCACTGCTTTGAACAGTATCCATTTTTGCCTAGAGATAATAAATAATGATCTGAAAAGTTACATGCAACAATGATCAGTGAGAGTAGACATTATTGGTCCAATTCCAAAATTTACAGTCACAAAAAACAACAAAAATAACTGGTACTTACCTGCCGAGTATTGGTTTGAAAGAAAGAGTTAGCTGATATTTCAAAAGTAAGTCCTCTTAAAGTCTCCGTTATGGTATTATTACCATGCAATACATATTCCTCTTCACCAATTGATGTGTTTCCAGCAGACGTATTAACATTATTTAGAATGCTGACCTGCACCATAGCAAATGTCTGCCTATAAGTATATACTATACTTCCTCAAGAGTGGGAAGAATTTTTCATGAGGAAAATTGTTCAGAAATTCAGAAAAAATTAAAGAAAGACATACATAAACTGTCACTAGCGTTAAATGATTATAGAAATGCCAACATGGTAACCATTACTAACTACTTGTTAGTTTGGAAATACTTCCCAAGATTCACAGTCAGAAAAAACATTCTTGATACTAAGATGCAACTTCCAAGGGAACTTTTTCCAAAAGGTACAAATGCGATCTTCTTCTAAAATGTTTCATTCAAAATAGAAGGGGGCTTAAGTTTGGTACACTTCTCAAAGCTTGATTTTAGATGGGCTATTAAGCCCATTTTTCAAATCCAAAATCAAGGTAGGTACAAGGCCTATTGTTAGGCTCTTATACAAAATGTGAAAAAACAAAACACACACAAATATATAGAGACAATGATAGGAGGTAGAATAACCCACAATGGGTTCTTACACATAAAGACGGTACATGATACATATGTATAAAACAACTGCAACCCATGGACTATTGACAAGTGGTATATCAGCCACATGTCATATTGAATTGAATATCAATTCCCTTTATTTAATGTGCAAATTACATTGCAATATTGTGTTGTGAGAAAAGTTTGAAACCTTCCAAACCCAAGGCATAACAACAGTTTAACAAAATGTTACACATGTCAAACTGAATAAATCGCAAAAATATCATCAACACCAGAGGGGGATATTACAGTGGTATCAAAGCTCGGTTTTTCCAGCCAGCCTGAGGGGTTATCAAAAAAAGAATTTTCAGTTTGCTTGGTGAGTGACCAGCACTCATTTATCAGAGGTTCACAACTATTTGCATCAGCACCTGCAGTTGTTAGAAGCGGAGACAAAATGGCAATAGATAAATCTATATTTGAGTAGATGCAGAAACTTTACAAGCTAATGATGGACCCTGACATGAAAAAGGCATATTTAAGGAAGGTTGCAAAACCTAAACATTTGGATAAGGAAGATGAATTGTTTCAATGTGATTTGCAGCCTACACGTGAACCCAAGAAGAGCAAAAATCAGCTGAGGAGAGAATAGCATTGTTTCATATGCCAAGATGCATGGACACCTAGTCATACCTGTGGAGGTCTTAAAGGGGATGAAATCATGCTCACCAGTTGGCTTCAGCAGGATGATAATATGGTCAAAGAAGAATCACTCCAGGCATCCACAAGTGAGAGGCACATGACTCTACATGATAACAATGAGCCTGAAGGGCATGCTGATTTGGTAGTTGCTGAAGGTACGGACATTTCTGATGATTTTGTGAGCAAGTAAAATACGGTCCTACCACCCATTCAAAACAACTGCAATGCAAAATCTAGTGAGGAAGCTGATTTTGGATATGCAAATTATAGAGGTATTGAGAATACTTCTGCTTTTCAAAAATAGAGCAGAATGAAGTTGAGTATGTTGAAGATTATAAATCAGCATATAGTGAAGAATCTTTACATCACTCCAATAAAGATAGTTCAGATGTGGGCAAAGAATTTCCAATATCAAATGCAAATCAGTTTGATTTCCAAACAGCAGCCTCTAATATTCCATTAGAACTATCCTATGAGGTTCATGACACCAATGAGCATAAAGGGCTTGTGGATAGCACAAATGAGGATATTTTCCAATCAGCAAGTGATGATGATTCAATATCTTATCTTAGCAATGAAGATTGGGCATTGGATAAATTTTCTGTTGATGCTGATCTAACTCTTTGTGAGTTATGTATGGAGGCTGACAAAGAGGAAGCTAAAATTGGAAAGCAGGTTGCTGATAATAAATCAGGAAATTTGTGTGGAAATGATATGTCTCAGGGGTCCCATCATTTGTCAGGGCAATTGAAGGTAAATGAAGATATGATTATTGCAGCCATAGAACATTTTGATGCTGCCCAGAAACTGAAGGAAAATTGTTGTTGGAGGGCTCTGGGAACATATAAGATCCACGATGGAGAACTTTCCCTTGCAAAGTTTCAAGCACTCAGAGAAGCGTTGGGGGTAATGAAATCTAATTACCTACAACTACTATCAGATAGAGACCATCTTCTCATGCTTGATGGGATTTATTATGATGCACTAAAAGGGAAAGAAGAGGAAGTTGATAAGCTCACTCATGAGCTTAAGGTTACCATGGATTCCCTGAAGAGCACTCAAATGGCCCTTCAAGAATCCGAGAACTTGGTTGATGAGCTTCACTTGGAGTTAAGCTTGGCTCAATTTTCATCATCTACAGCAGAAATTCAGTCGTTTATGACAGCCATATCTCATGAGGATGATGGTGATATTCATGATAGGAGTGAAGTACCTCTAGTGATGGTCAAGCACGAGGAACATTCAGATTTGGGTAGGCTCAAGGAGTCTTCTTGTGTTGAAGATTCCTATAAGGAGTATGAGGCCTCCTTGATTTCAAAACGGGTGACTCATGTTATGGAGTCATTTGATGGAGGAAGCAATGTACTTGATTTTGAGAGGTATATGCTCGAGTTTCAAATAGATTATGGTCTATGGTATGGAGTTATGCACGAGGGCAGAAGTATTCCAACCCTAACCCAGCTACATTGTTGGTAGATGGCTGTCCTACCTTGCTGGTCAGGGAGTTTTTAGGGTACACCTTGAGGATAGCAGCTGTTTGGATGGATAGGAGAGGCTGTAATCACCACCTGGGTGTTGGAGGTTGGTTTGATGACAATTTCTTATCATCATATGACATTGGAGATACCTTTTTCTCCATCATAGACATGATTTCCAGTTTGCATGGTGATGTTTTGATTTATACCAGCCATAGTTTGCAGACTCGGCTAGACTCGGTAGACTCACCGTGGACTCGGGAGTCCATTGGCCAACCGAGTCAACTCGCCATGGACTC
The DNA here is from genome assembly GCA_007258455.2 of Sequoia sempervirens. Taxonomy (NCBI): domain Eukaryota; kingdom Viridiplantae; phylum Streptophyta; class Pinopsida; order Cupressales; family Cupressaceae; genus Sequoia; species Sequoia sempervirens. The sequence continues at coordinate 25,782,072 of VDFB02056351.1, forward strand.
GGGAGTCGAGTCCAGGAGAGTCCTGGGTCGGGACTCTGGAGTCCAACCTCAAGACTCGGAGGTCAGACTCGGGAGTCCCAACACAGGACTCTCCTTTGTGGCTGGGAGTCAAAAGGGGTTAAAAAGAGTCCTGAGGTTGGACTCGAGAGTCCCAACCTAGGACTCTCCTGTGTGGCTAGAAGTCAAAAGGGGTTAAAACCCATTTTTTTTTAACTTTTTCTTTCATTTTAACACTCAAGTTTGTGAAATACAGGTCTGCAAATTGAATTGGGGTTGAAAGAAGCCAGGATTATATGTAAACATTTATAATCTTACGATGCTATTATACATTGAAACTATGAGTATTTGATGACTATGAATGATTAAATTTCAATTATTGAGTGTTTGAAGATCATATGACGTGTAATCTTTGAATTATGAGTGTTTGATAATCAAATTAGGCTCTTATGTTCTCTAAATGCATTAATTTGTTCTTGTCTTTTTGTAAAACTACGGTTTTCTTTTTTGCCGAGTCCTAGCTGAGTCTTTTCCCAAGTCCGTGCCGAGTCCCGAGTCAGAGACATATTTTTGGGCTGCCAAGTCCATGGCGAGTCCGAGTTTGCAAACTATGATACCAACAGCTTGGTAGGGCCTAGTATGTGTTTCTATGCACCTATGATGGGCATCTATCACATCCATAGGAGACCACTCAAAGGTGGGTTGGATAAGGGCTTATCTAGTTCACTCTGGTGTGAGATGTTTCTTTCTATGGAAGGAGACAAATCTTACAAGTATTCTAAGTTGCTTCTACAGGATGGTCATGTTGTTGGGAATCGGGATACATGATAAAGAAGCAAAGTTTGGGTGGTTTGGCATTGCAATTGTAATCAGAGTGGCACAACAATAGCCATTAGAGATCGAGAATGACAAACTCCTAATCTGTCCATGGGATCCAGGTGGAGTACACCCATGGAAGGTGTTGGTGTAACAATTAGCACCTCTGGAGTGCGAGTTGGTACGGACAACTATGCACAGTGCGTAATGACTGCTCTTCAAATTAGGAGGGGAAGCTCCCTTTTGTGCTAATATGCGTTGAAAAATAAAGTATTCTAAATCCTATCTTTTTCGTTTCAGCTGGAAGAGGCACAAGGTTAAGGAAACCAAGAACGTTGCAGCTAAGGGTTTTCTTTGGTTTTGCAGATCCTAACTACAGCTAAACTAAAATGCTTTAATCTATCCAATCTCCTCAAGAAAACAATTCATGAGGAAAAAGGAGTAGGAATGTTTTTACGATAAACTCTACAACAAGATTTCCAAGGAGGAGGAACCCCTATCCAAGGCGTAGGCTGAAATGAAGTTTATTAGGCATGACACTTAAACGATAATTCTTCTTCCCAAAATTTCAAGGAGGAGGAACCCCTATCTGAGGCGTAGATTGAAAGAACAACTATTAAACATAACATAAGATAGCCAACTAGGACAGCAAATTGCATTGGCAAGACCAGTTTTGCCACCACTACTCTGGACAAAGAAGAAGAAAGAGCGGATCTTGCAACCAGTAGACCAGTTTTTCCACCACCTGCGTGGGAATAAAGCATCCTGGCGTACCAAGTATATACAAGAAGGAGAAACAATCCTCTTATTCAAGAAGAGTCGATCCTTGACGAGGTTCCTGAGCATTTCCTTGAAGAATTTGAAGAAGATTCTCCATTCCCAACTGAAGCAATGGGTGACAACAACGACAATCGCAACGGTCGAATGAAAGGAATGTGAGACGTCCAACTCGATTACCATGGGGTGATAACATCGGACCGTTGGCCTTGGCAGGACACCATGAACTACCCAAGGGATCGCAAAAGCATTTTCCCCAATTCCACGGTGATGGGTCTAGACACCCTAATGAACATATTTCAACATTCACAATGACTTGTTCCGTTTTGCATGTTTTACATGAAGACATCGTCGTCTGTCTCTTTGTAGACTCTGGAGAATAATGCTACAGACTAGTTCAATCATCTTGCGCCAGGCATTATTACAAGTTGGGCAATCATGAGTGAAAGATTCTTGGCGCGATTCAAGCCCATTGAGGACAGCCATCAATTATTTGCACAACTCTCAAACTCAAAGATGGAGGCACATAAACCAATGAGGGAATTTGTAGCAAGGTTTAATCGCCTTGTCACACGTCTTTCCCATACTTTCAATCCATCTGATGACATTTTGATGAGCTGCTTCACCAATGCACTACTGTCAGAAATAGCCTTTTTCTTGAAGACAAGTCATGAAGAGAATCTACAACTCACACAAGAAGAAGCTATCTGTTGTACCCAAACCAAATTTTTTGCTTCATTAAGGCATTTTGCTTAAAAGAGTTTAAACCTTGTTAAAATGATGTCAAAACACTATTTTTGGGCAAATCAAGTATGGACTTCGTGTCAGTTTGATGTCAGAAGATACTGGTAAAAAATCAAAAAAATTGAAAATTAGGGTTTTCAAGCACCCTGTTTCAAGGCCTGAAACCCTAAAATTTGAAACTTGTCAGAATTAATTGAAAATTGTTTTGATTGGCTTATTTTATTTCACGAACACAGTGGTGAAGTTAGTTTCAGTTAAAACTTAGTTTAAATTTGGTGGGTAGTTTTCACTTTTTCAAATGGCGAGCTAGGATTTCTGAGGTCGTCAATGGCAGATGGTCAAAGGCTAGGTGTTGAAATCTAAACCTAAAATGCTCAAATGAAGAATCTATGGCAAGATACGTGCAAAATAATGCTTCGTCTCGGAGGATATTTTTCGCCGGGATGAAAATCATCAAAAAATTTCTAACTCTAGAGCACCAGAGCCCCTGGAGGCCAGGGGCTCCCTAGATTTTAGAGGCCCAGATTTCAATTTTGAAGTTTGTCACTTCCAAGGAGACTTGTCAAGAATACTGTCAACTTCGCGATGAGCTATTCAGCCAGTCAAAAAGATCTATCTAGCACCTAATATGGGGCATTCAGCGAGAAACGAGGGGAATGAAAAATGACTTAACATTGGAAGGAAAAGCACAGCTTTTGCAAAGGGCACCCATCTTTTTGAGGGATCAAATGAAGGATTCCGACCAAACAACACCTATGATGTTTGTCTCACATTTGATCAGGCTTCACAATGCACCCGTCAGCGGGTCAATCTGAGTTGCTGAACTATCGGGGTCAGAGGTCAAACACGAGGTTAAATCTTGTTTAGAATGATAAGGAAAAAGCAAAAGTGCCCCTGGGTCTCTAGGGGCGCCCAAGGTTTTGGAGCCTTGAATGTCTTCTTTCTAGTGATCTCATGTGTTCATCCTATCTGTGTTACATATAGCTTTCCGTTGCATATCTCTGTCAGATCAGAAGACAAGTCAACAGCCTGTAGCTGGAGATAAAGTGTTCTCTTGAAGTTGTTGTGCAGAATGGAGCTAGCTCCGCAGTGAGCTAATTATTCAGTCCTGAAGTTTTGCCAAACACGACATGCGAGGAGCACAAGTTTACCTTCGTAAGTGATGAACATGATGAAAAAGCCTGGGGTCAAAAGCGCAGCTTTTGCTAAGGGCGCCTTGATTTTTCAAGCCTCAAAACTCAGTTTTGGGGATTGCAATCTCAAGGAGTGTTTTTGTCAAATTTGATCCTGCTCTTGAACGAAACTGTCAGCCAGTTGATTGGGCGTGACAATCAATCAGAATCAGTGATTGAACAGAGGCTCCGACAAGGGTTATAAATCCAAATTTTCATTAAAATGGTTTGAGTCTGGAAAAGTAACGCCTTGAGTCAAACTTTGACTTTTTGAACTGAAGATGACTAGGTGCCCATGAATGGTGGAAATTAAATATTATTTAATATTTAAATAATTCGACTGTAAGGGGGATTATTTTAATTGCAAAAAAGGACGATTTTATGCATGCATGTTGAGTTAACTGATTTGAATACTGAGTTTAACTAAATTAATTAAAGGTGGCGCCCTTTTTAGGGTTATTTGACATTTAATTACCTTTTTTCAAGCCCCAATCAGATGAAGTCGAATTGTTTTGAGGTCCAATCAGGATTTAATTGAATATTTTTAGAGGTGGCGCCTAATTGCATCAAGATGGATGATTTTATGCTTAAATATAATTATTTAAGTCATCAAAGTCAACATTATTCTCATTCCAAGTTCAGAGCAAAGGCGAATTTCTTGAGTAATTGAAGATTCGAAGGTGCTTTGAGTTCAATTTTTCAATGTCGGGTCCAAATTGTTCAGAAGATTAATTTTCCATAGTTAGATTTTTTAGTGCATGCAAGTTTCATCAAATCTCAGTCAACCATAGGCGATTTTCTTCATAACCAAAAACGAAAACAAACTTCTATCTTCTGTTTCATTTCTTCTATTCTCGTCTTAGGTTTTCTTCGCATGTCAAAGAAAACGACATAATCTTCAGGATCTGATCATCTGGGTTCACATTCTTCAATGACAGCAGCAAAACCCATGTCTTAAATTTTTTCGAGAAAATTGCCCTATATCTTTTATTCTAAAGCTATGTGCTTTTTTCCGAGAATTCCTTTGCATATGGGTCAAAAACACATCTTTTTCAAAATCAAGTTATCTAGGTTGCCTTAGAATTCCATTGCCTCAAAAACCCATGTTCCAGATTTTCTCAGGAAATATTGCCCCAAGTAACCTCTAGAACCCCTTCTTTTCTTGACTAAAAAGCCTTTGCATGCCTTGCTAAAATGCATTTTTTTCGAATTTTTGATGTTGTGGGTTGGCTTAGAATTTCATTCTCTACAAAACCCACATCTCCAAAAAAAAATTTGTAAAATTTGCCCCTCGACAAGCTATTTTTAGCCTCATCAGGGGACATTTTAGCTTTCCAAAGAAAGTTGTCAGAATATAGCCATGTTCATAGTCAACAGGCGAGTTTTTCAGAATGCACTTCAACCAGATCGAATTCAAGACCAAATTGGTCTCAATTCATGATTTCGTCGGAAAGTGTAATGTCCCCTTCTCAAACCTGATCGTTCCTGTCACCGTTGGCCTTTTTCTGGAAACCCGAAGGCTAGTCGGAAGGTAAAATTAGGGTTTCCTATTTTTGAGGATGTCCTTGCTCGAAGTTGGTGGATTCAATGGCGGATTCTTTCTGGGTTTTCAGAGAGCTTCGCAGTGGTGTGTTCATCTCGGCATTCTGAGCATTTCCAGGAATTTACTATTTTTAGTAAATTCTATTTTTGGCAGTAAGCAGGATGGTCTCAGGCAGTTGACCTTCCCCTTCAGTTGACTCAAGTGGCATATTCAGTTTCGGGCTTCAGAATGCAGTTTTGGGGAGTTGAGCTCATTTCACTTAAAAATAACATTATAATTTAAATGTTATTTTATCACCTTGGCCTAGTCAAATGACTTAATTGTAATGACCCCTTTTTTGGTGAAAGCACTTGAACCCGAAACTTGCATTCAACGTGTTTCTCAAAGAGACATTAGAACTTTAGAGATCAATAAGTTTAGTGATAAAATCTAATAAGACTAGAGATAATATAAATATTCCATTTTTTAATCAAAGAATTATTTATTTCTTCCAATCACTTCTATGAATGATTCTTCTGTAATGTGTTTCATAAGTACATCTTTCAAAATCTCCTAATGGAATTCTATATCATAATGAATGAATAGAGTAGTTATTATTTATTAAGCTCAATAATTGCTGCAAGCATCATTATTGTAAACTGTTTATTACATATATCTAAATATACCCTTTCCGGTTGTTATCCTATCATTCCAACTCACAAAGACTACCCATTCTCATAAATTAATCATATACTAGACCTACTATTCTTACCTTCTACCATTATTATGTTAATCTATATTCTCATAGAACTCATACCTGGTCAGTGGTGGATTTGTATGAGCCTTACATATACCTTTATGCTTTGCACAAAATGCTTGTGTCTCTTGGAATAGAGTTTCCCCCCCAAGAGGTGTGTCCTTTAGTCAATCACTCCACGTTAAGCATCATTTGTAGAAACATTAAGCGCTCATGTCCTTAGACTTCCATAATCGACCCGATACATGAAACTATGATTAATTAGCAGATGTTGATCAACGTGGTTGCAATCGTTCAAATATGGGCAGAAAATGCTCGATTCAATAATACAATCTATAGATAGATGTTCTGACGGTGGCAGATAGGTAGAGCGACAATAGTCTTGGTTTCGTCGTATACACCTCCAATATCTATTCGTCCTTTGTTAGATGGTGCGACAGAGAAATGTATGGCGGCGGTAATGATCTTTTATAGCTTTACCACTTGATGTGTATAGACGTGTCCATACTTGAACCGCGATTGCATATGGAACATGTAGCTCCATTCTTTGTTGCAATAAATGCGGATGGATTGCAATCGACGTCATTCATTCTTTCACCTAGATTCATCGCTTCCTCCTCCCCACACTTGAGAATGAATCTAATGCTAGATGAGACCGGTTGATGGTTATAGAATGATATCTCTAATTGCTTAATAGGCTTCACCCTGTCTGCAACTTACTGGCAATGCCCGACAATGATTATATTTCTTCGACTTCGTCTTGGCCATTGAATACCCGTGAGTTTCCCTCTCCAATCACGTTTCATATAGACTTTATATATAGAATACCTACCTAAAGTTTTTTATCGTTCTATAGTTGTCTCCATACTTCCCGCAATTGATGTATTCCTTCAGCAATGATTATTATCTTATTCACTTCCTGCTCTAGCCAGATTCACCTGTAGAGTCCTGTCAGACATGATTCTCCTAGCGGCCAACGTTTTCCCGTATAGCTATTCTAAATACAAGATCTTACGCCTTTTGTTTTCATATATTTTCCATACCCCCCCGAGACATTGGTTAATGCTTTTCTTATATGCGTTGAGCGATCACTTTTAAGGAATCACAACTTTTCAATTACATATTCTTATTTTAATCAATGAAGGATAATATTTAAAGCATTAGTTTAATCTACTAGCTATGGTGTTATATTTGGTAATAATGTATTATTATTATTATTATTATTATTATATCTATATATATTAATGTAATATGTAATATTTAATATACATTCAAAATATTAAATATAAGATGTATACATATATATATTTTATATATTCATTATTAGTATTATTTGTATTCATAATTATAATATTATTTATATTCATTTTGTATACTTTAATGTTTATTATATTATAATAATATTTATGATGATTTTATAATTGTAATATTATCTTGGACAATTACAATTATGTGATATCACAAAATTAATTATTTTAATTATGTTTCTTAAACAGCACAAAATATTATTATGTTTCTTAAACAGCACAAGATTAACTATGATGCAGAGTGGTAGGGGAAGCAATACCTTTTTCCAATAGCTTCTCTAAATGCACACATCAACTTCACTATTCCTTCCAACAAGTAACTTGATCACCCAACTCAACTCACACAACCAGACATGTTTGAAGGACTTGGGGATGCTGTGTGCACTCTCAAAATGTCAAAACAAGACCAAATAACCTGACTTTACACTCAAAAACTCCCATTCTCTCATCACTCTTACACAAGCCCATGCAACCTTGCAACATTGCCAAATAGGACAGTCAAAATAAAAACTTATTAAAGGCATTAACCAGACAATGAAATCAGGTTTTAGACTTCTAACAAGATCCCCCACAAGTTCCCAAAAGCACAGGATCAAACACCCAAAACAAATGTATCAAAAGATTGATTTACAAGCCATAAACAAGGCTTAACTAGGCATGTACAAGGAAGCTTTCAACTTGTCAAGGCACACCCCAACACCCCTAATGCCTTTAAAAAACTCCAACAGGTTCCCCAAGACCCCTTTCACATATTTCATTCATTCTATTTCTTTAAAATACTCAGAAATCAAAAGAAAAGCTTACAAATGATCATTTTCTGGACTGTTTCAAGGTAAAACCAGACCTAGGGCATCACATAACTTTTGCAAAACTCCATTTTTCAATATGAAACAAATTTCAAAATGTAAAGGAGTCCTAAATCTACCAATCCACCAGTTTTTAGATTTTTCCCACGGTGGAAATGGGAATTACATCCATTTTGGTGACCAAACCCTTGTTTTGCAAGATTTCAGACCCACTTTCACTAAAATTGATGTAACTTATTCAATTCTTAATGAAAACGAGAAAAATCACCACCAAAAGAAAGTAGATTCTTCCCTCTTTCAAACCATTTCAATTTGGAGTCCGTACAATGATGTACCAGACCGTACCAAGCACGGGATCAGGAAAAAAATGCTGTAAAAAACAGAAAAAACAAAGTTTTCTTCTTATTAAATGCTTCAAAACTTCAAAACTGCCAACAACAGCCCAACCTCGACCCAAGGGAGGCTTCTTAAACTTGTTTCCCATCATTTACAACTGCCCTCAACTGATTTTTGAAGGAGGGAACCATTAGTTAATGAAATTACATCATTAATGCTGATTTTACGCCAAATTTCCTTATGACAACTTTGCATTTTGAAGCAACTTTGCAATACTAAAGACCTAAGACCTTAACAACCATTCAAATAACATTGAAACAGCCTTATTACATTTTCAAGACCCCAAACCTTGCACAATTACATAAAAATTCACATTTTTCTTCAAAGGCTACAAAAGCAACTTTTAGTGCAAGATTGCATTGTTGCATATTTTGACTCAAAACTCAAAAACTCACCCTAGATCTTGCTCAATGCTCTTGATTGACCTTATTAATGACTAAAAGACTCAAAAAGACTAATTCTAACCTCCTAACAACAAATTTTCATTAAATGAGCGAAAATGGAGGATGAGGTGTAGGTGCTCTTCCACCATATTTTCATTATATTAATTATTATAATTGTAGAGAATATATATTTATATTCTCTACAAAACCCACATCTCCAAAAAAAAATTTGTAAAATTTGCCCCTCGACAAGCTATTTTTAGCCTCATCAGGGGACATTTTAGCTTTCCAAAGAAAGTTGTCAGAATATAGCCATGTTCATAGTCAACAGGCGAGTTTTTCAGAATGCACTTCAACCAGATCGAATTCAAGACCAAATTGGTCTCAATTCATGATTTCGTCGGAAAGTGTAATGTCCCCTTCTCAAACCTGATCGTTCTTGTGACCGTTGGCCTTTTTCTGGAAACCCGAAGGCTAGTCGGAAGGTAAAATTAGGGTTTCCTATTTTTGAGGATGTCCTTGCTCGAAGTTGGTGGATTCAATGGCGGATTCTTTCTGGGTTTTCAGAGAGCTTCGCAGTGGTGTGTTCATCTCGGCATTCTGAGCATTTCCAGGAATTTACTATTTTTAGTAAATTCTATTTTTGGCAGTAAGTAGGATGGTCTCAGGCAGTTGACCTTCCCCTTCAGTTGACTCAAGTGGCATATTTAGTTTCGGGCTTCAGAATGCAGTTTTGGGGAGTTGAGCTCATTTCACTTAAAAATAACATTATAATTTAAATGTTATTTTATCACCTTGGCCTAGTCAAATGACTTAATGTTATTTTAAAAGGTGGACTTGAAGGGTGGCGCCATCATTAAGGTTATATTTAATTTTTGATGAATTTTCCAAAGTCAAAGCAAGTTAATTTGGGCGCATTTATCAAGGTGTTGATTTTAATTAAAATATGAATATTGAGCTAAAAGGGAAAAGGACGCCATCTTGAAGAAAGAGCTAGGGTTTGGTCATTGAGTTGGATTTTAGGGTTTCGTGAAGTCAACCGAAACTTATAAAAAAGAGACTTGAGCATCATTTCATTATCTTTGGTCGACTATACTGTTATGCTGCCGGATTGGCTCTGGATTTGCTTCGAGGAATGAAGGCCTCCTAGCTCGGGCATCACTTCTTGTTTGTGAGATAACAACTAGTGATGATTTTTAGTCTAGTTTGTGAGTTCATTGGAAATCGTGCATTGTAATCTGCATTTGTCCCTTTAGGTTCAGTTTTGGCATATTGTAGTTTTCTGGTTTTAGCATTTTTGCTTCAGCAGATTTGATGTTTATTTCATAAATCCAAAAATACAAAAATATAGGTTGTGGGTATTGCATAAATCCATTGGTCTAGGCTAGGCGCCCCAGGGTGTAAGATTGTGGATTTTTTGGAGAAGTGTATGATTTTATAAATGAAAATCGCCCCTGTTCTGGGCCGTACCATCTGCTCTACCTTGGAATTCGTGCATTCATCAATGCTTGCTTTTTGAGTCTGTTTTATGTTCTTAGTTGGAGCGCCTATCTTGTAGTAGTGTTTTGCAATTGATTTCGAGCAATTTGAATGAGAAACAAGAAAGTTCCGAGTATTTCAAGGATTACTGTGTTGCTGGTTATTCTGTTGAAAGCGCAGGTCTGTCACAGCAGATTGGATAATTCTGCAACTTCGTTATTGATTGATGGCGATGACTCTTTAAAAGCAAAGTGGAGACTTCGGTGAAGATTGCACAAATCTGGAGAATAAGGTTGGATCTATTCATTTGCCATTTCCGTTGATCTTCACTTCTCAGTAATTAAATTCACGATTATTGTACCTCTCTATTATATGCTGGTTTATACTGTTAGCAAGATTTCATTTATCAAATTGTAAGCTGGCAGTAGTACTGACAGCCATTAGATTCGTGCTTTATCAGATTGTAATCGTCTTCTTACTTTCAGCATTTGACATTGTATTTAATTCATCTCCGCCCTATGGTAGCTACACTCCCATTCTGGGTTAGCAAGCACATTCTGGGTGTCGAGTGTTTCCAACTTTCAGCATTTCTCTTTCAAGCATTGTTAGTGTAATCACTCCGTCATATGGTCGCCCCTCACTCCGCATTGGATTGGGTAGCACATACTTGACGTCGAGTTCCCTTTCCAGCTTTTAGAGTAGAAGACCCTCTGACCAATGCTCGCCATCATCGGCGCCATACTGGTTAGAGTTGTTTCAGTACGTTTGGGTTTATCTTCTGTAATGTCCCTCTTTGTCCCCATTTAATCTCATTTAGGATTATCCTTATTTTGTTTAAAATGATAATAAAAATAAAAAAATAAAAAAATTATTATTATTAATAATCTCAATATTTATGATGTCTCTTTATTTTAAAATTCTATGGTTCATTTTACAATTAAGCAAAGTTCATTATAAATCCTCTACAATATATATATAATTATTGTTGGGTTTTCTCTTACTTATCACCCTTCATTATTCGCTATTTGTAAGGTATTCCTAAAACGCATTTAGAGATATTCTATTTATTTAACTCGTATTAACAAGCCTCTTAAAGCAACGGTGATTTAGTATTTTAATTAAAGTATCAAATATAAGGGTAAATTTCGAGTTTGGATGAAGTGCGAAAACTAAACCATATTCGTTAATACTAAGGATTTATGTAGCACCAGGCGCGACCTTTCTGAATGGCCGTTTCTAGCGTCGCTTCAGCCATCCGTCTTCTTGGAGGTACGCGTCTCTATGATGAGAAATCGTAACCCTTTGGAAGTGACGCACTGCCATCACTAACCTGCTCGTGCCTTTTATAATGGTCTTTTTGTGTACAGATTGGGGGGGGCGAAAAAACGGGAATTGCAGAAGATTAACAGTGGCTTTTGGCGCGGCTAGTTAGCATTGACTGGAGGTTGCGAACCCTGGTATGCGAAATTACACTGTCTCTTGAATATCATTTCTTTGTCTAAAAATGCTGGCAATAGCATATAGTAAATTTGAATGAGAAATATGGCATGACTGTATAGTAATTAATAACCATTCTCCATTGAATTATCAAGCTCTGTTTACTGACTTAGGAATGGAAGGAAGTCAGGAGCATACGCAAGGAGGCAGTCATTAGAGACTCTTCTCTTCTCAGTATCCCACCTTGCTTGGATGACTGCAGGTCTGCCAAGAAGGCCGAGAAGGTCATATCCACGGGTGTTGGTTGGCTATTCTCGGACTGAGGAATGGTGCTCTCTGACAGTCTTGCGTATGTAATCCTTATTGCTTCACTCCTACAGTTTAAAATCAGAGGTGATAATTTGATGCATCTTATACCCCTGATTAATTAGATTTTGTATGCATGTTATAAAAACAATTGATAGTATAAAACTTAATTTATCACCTGTTATCTGTATTGAATAATTTTAATATCTGTTGATTACTTATTCAGAATAGAAATTTGGAATTTTTAGGATAAAGATTAAACAAACCCTGAAAGGGGTCATTACATCTTCTAACCTTAACGGGTACTTGATTGTAATGTTGTAACCTGATAATTGAAAATCAAAAAAATTTGGCTCGGAATATTTCAATGGTATCAGAGCCAAGATCTTGCCATCCTGTGTTCATTCTGTCTATGAGTGACAGAGAAAAGAGGTACATTGCCAGGGAAGACAAGAAGGTTGGAAAACAGTTCCAGCTTTATCAGCCTCCAGAGGGTCAGACAGCTTCAGAAGTCTTGAGGGGTCATTGGGAGTCTTCTCAGGAATCAGATATGGCAGAGGGTGAAAGATCAGTTGGGGGTAACGAGAGGTTTACCAACAACAAAGATGATAGTGGGAAAGGAAGAGATAGATCTACAAGTCCCAGGAAGAGATTTGAAAGAAAGATGGATGCCTTGATGGACATGGTATCGTTCATGATGGGGAAAGTGGGTCAGAATACCACTCCACAGAACAACTCAGGCCACGGAGGGGAGCATAGTGCTTCCAACCAGCATGAAGAGCAGGCAGCTCGAACAGTGTCAAACAACACTTACATTTCTTCCAGGCCATTCAAGCCCACCTTTGTGGCTCCTGTAGTCACTCAGCCAGATCCTGAAGAGAATGCTTCATTCGTGGAGCAGTTGAGGCTTGGCCGTACAGAGTATGACTCTCTACCTGCCGACATCAGGATGGACATGTCCTTCAATGATTTCATGGACCATAAGAGAAAAAACAAAGGGCAAGGGAGACACTTTGATCAAAGAAGACCATCAAATCAAGGAGAGTTGTACCAAGCTGTCAACAAGGTTACACTTCCACACTTTGACGGGAGTGATACAAGTTCAGCCCGAGCTTGGATTCAGAAGCTGGATAACTATCTAGCTCTCAGACCAATGGCAGAAGAAGAAGCGATTAAGTTCGCTACGCTACACCTTGATGGGGTGGCGCACGAGTGGTGGTACCATGGCCTCGTTACTCTGGGTCATCGGTCTATCACAACTTATGATGAGTTCACCACTAGGCTCATCGAGAGGTTTGAGAAAAAAGATCCTGAGATCCATTTCAGAGAGCTTGCACAATTGAGACAGTATGGCACAGTTGATGCCTACATTGCGGAGTTTCAGAGACTCTCAGTCATGGTGACTGGAATCACGGAAAGGAGATTGGTGATTCTTTTCAGTGAAGGTTTGACAGAACCTCTCAAAGGTTGGATTAAAGCCTTTGATCCACCAACCCTGCAAGAGGCCATGAAGAAGGCAAGAAACATGGAGTGGGCTGCTCCTAAGGCAAAATTTCAGTCCAATTCCCCCTTTCAGAAAAGGGATAAAGGGAAAAAGCCTCAGCATAGACCTCCTTTAAGACCCCAGCACAAGGAGTTTAAAAATCACCATTCCCATGTCACTAGGTTGGATCCTGAAACCCTGAATGAACTCAAAAGAAAAGGGTTGTGTTTCCGGTGTAGGGAAAAGTGGTCTCAAGATCATGTTTGCCCTAAAGGGGTTAAGTTCAATCAGATTGAGTACTATTCTGCTGGTGAAAGTAGTTCTGATTTTTCTGACCAGCAATCTGATTTTGAAGAAAGTGAAGTAGAAAAAGCTCCAGACGAATCTGAAAATGAGAAGGAAAGTGGAGGAGTCTTAGCTCAGCTTTCTAGCTTCCAAAGAAACGAATCATTCAAGGTTCGAGGGATGGTCAAAGGGCAGCGAATCGTTGCCTTGATCGACACTGGAGCAACACATAACTTCATTGATGAAGTTGTGGTAGCCAAGAAGGGGCTGCAAACAGAGGAGTTTGAAGGGTTCAAGGTCATGGTTGCCGATGGATTCCATATTTCTTGCACCAAGAAAATATCGAACATGACCATGCAGTTGGGCAACTACGAAGTCAAGGATGACTTCTATGTAGTTCACATTGGGGATACTGATGCTGTTCTCGGCATTCAATGGCTGCGATCTCTTGGAGAGATCTCTTTGAATCTGCAGACTATGGAGTTGAAGTTCCAATCGGATGGGAAGAAGATAGTTCTGAGAGGCATGTCCAATGGGGGTCCTCGAGTAGTGTCATTCAAAAGAATGGCAAGGCTGATCCGTCACGATCAAGCTGAGTGGGTTGCTGAATGCATGATCCTTCCTGATAGTCCTGTAGAGACTAAACGTGACCTTCCTCCTGATATTCAGTCTCTACTCACGAAGAAGAGCAAAGTCTTTGCAGATTTGCCTCCTGGACCACCACCTGAACGGGGTTCAGAACACATCATAGAGCTCAAGGAAGGAGCTAAACCGGTGATCACAACTCCATATCGGTATCCGAAGAGGCAAAAGGATGAGATCGAGAAGAATATTCGGGAACTTTGGAGATGGGTTTCATACGCCCAAGCAAGAGCCCTTTGCATCTGCAGTGGTTCTTGTGAAGAAGAAGGATGGTACCATGCGCATGTGCGTGGACTATCGTGCTTTGAATCAAAGCACCATCAAAAACAGATACCCCATTCCTAGAATAGATGAGCTCATTGATGAGCTACATGGGGCCAAGTTCTTCTCGAAGATTGATCTGAGGTCGGGTTACCATCAGATACGGATGAGGGGATCTGATGTGGAGAAGACAGCTTTCAGATGTCACTATGGCCATTTCGAATTTTAGTCATGCCATTTGGGTTGACTAACGCTCCGGCTACCTTTCAGTCTTGCATGAACCGTGTTTTCAGAATCAGTTAAGGAGATTTGTGTTGATATTTTTTGATGATATTCTGATTTACAGCAAGACTTGGGAAGATCATCTCAAGCACTTGGAGGAAGTGCTTAGTATTCTGGAATCTGAGAGTTTGTTCGCAAAAGCTTCCAAATGTGAATTTGGAATGGAGTTATCGTACCTTGGCCACATCATCAGTGCTGAGGGAGTGAAGGTGGATCCGGAAAAGATCAAAGCAGTGGTTGATTGGCCACCACCTGAGAATTTGACTCAGTTGAAAGGTTTTAGGTCTTTGTGGTTTTTATCAAAGATTCGTTAAGGGGTATTCACAGAATGCTGCTCCTCTTGATCTCACCAAAAGGAGCCTTGTTCGTGGGGCTCAAATTGTTTTTGACAAGTTCAAGAAGATCATGAGCTCGTGTCCAGTTTGGCTATTCCGGATTTCTCCAAGCCATTTGAGCTGCAGTGTGATGCATCAGGTGAAGGAGTTGGGGCTGTCTGATGCAAGACAAACACCCTATCGTGTTTGAGAGCAAAAAATTACGGGGTGTCGAAAGGACATATTCAATTTATGACAAAGAAATGCTTGCCATTATGCATGCATTAGCCAAGTTCAGGCAGTACTTGGTGGGGAACAAATTCGTGGTTAAGACTGACCACAATAGCCTCAAGCATTTCATGCACCGGAAGGACCTAAATGAGAGGCAACAGAAATGGGTGAGTAAGCTTCAAGCTTACGACTTTGACATTGAATATGTCAAAGGAAAAAATAATATCGTGGCCGATGCGTTGTCAAGGAGACCTCATCTTAGCTCATTGTGTGAGCTTACTATAGAGACTTGTTGCTGGCTGATTATGTCAAAAATCATTTTGCAACCAGCATTCTTGAGGGTACTTTTCATGATGAAAGGTACAAGGTGGTTGAGGGATTGATACATTATAAGGGAAGAATCTTTCTGGTGGCTAATTCTAAGCTTAAGAAGAAGATTCTTTTGACTTTCCATGATATTCCAGTTGCTGGTCACCAAGGTTTTTTCAAGACGTATAGGCAGATCCGAGAAAGGTTTTCTTGGAAAGGATTGAAAGGAGAGGTACAACGCTACATTCAGGAGTGCCTTGTTTGTCAAGTGAATAAGAATGAGCATACTTTACCCGTCGGTTTGCTGCAACCACTTCCAATTCCCAATCAAAAATGGGAAAGCATTTCGATGGACTTCATCACTGGGTTGCCCAAGGCCCAAGGGAAGGATTGTATTTACGTGGTAGTTGACAGATTAACCAAATTTGCTCATTTCTTTGCCATTACCAGCACTTTTTCTGCAGCCCAAGTTGCAGATTTGTTCTTTCAAGAGGTGTTTAGGCTGCATGGGTTGCCAAAGAACATTGTGAGTGATAGGGACAGCAAGTTCCTAAGTACGTTTTGGCAAGAAGTTTTCAGAATGAGTGGTACGGTGCTCACTCCAAGCACTAGTTATCACCCCCAAATTGATGGACAAACAGAAGTAGTGAACAAGTGGTTGGAAGGCTACTTGAGAAACTATGTGTCAAAACAGCAGAGAGCATGGGTTAAGTGGCTGCATATAGGCGAGTGCTGCTACAATTCTTCTTTCCATATGTCGATTAAGATGTCTCATTTCTTGGCACTTTATGGGTATGAAGCACCTAGTTTTGCAGATTTGGTGTTTGGTGACAGCAAAGCACCCCTAGCCAAGGATTTGTTGCAGCATAGTCAACACATAATGAAATCCTTGAAGGATAATTTGCAGATTGCACAAAATCTGCAGAAGTTGTATGCTGATCAGAGGCGTGTTGAGCGTTCTTTCGAGGTTGGGGATATGGTCTATCTTCGTTTACAACCTTATAGACAGTCTACTCTCAAGAAGAGTGGAGCTGAGAAGCTCAAACCTCGCTTCTATGGGCCATTTAGGGTCATCAGAAAAGTTGGGGCAGTAGCTTATGATTTAGAGCTACCTTCTAATAGCAGAGTGCATAACGTCTTCCACATGTCTCGCCTCAAGAAGGCACTTGGACATAATGTGGTTGCTTCATCACAGTTGCCACAGTTGGACGAAGAGGGACAGTTGGTTCTAATTCCAGAGGAGATACTTGACTTCAGAGAACGTTCTTTGAGGAAAAGAACCATCAGAGAATACCTAGTGAAGTGGAAGAACCTGCCTATGGTGGATGCGACTTGGGAAAGTGATGAGATATTGTAGCATCCTGGTTTGCGATTGCTTGAGGACAAGCAATCTTGGGGAGGGCGGACTGTAATGTCCCCTTCTCAAACCTGATCGTTCCTGTGACCGTTGGCCTTTTTCTGGAAACCCGAAGGCTAGTCAGAAGGTAAAATTAGGGTTTCCTATTTTTGAGGATGTCCTTGCTCGAAGTTGGTGGATTCAATGGCGGATTCTTTCTGGGTTTTCAGAGAGCTTCGCAGTGGTGTGTTCATCTCGACATTCTGAGCATTTCCAGGAATTTACTATTTTTAGTAAATTCTATTTTTGGCAGTAAGTAGGATGGTCTCAGGCAGTTGACCTTCCCCTTCAGTTGACTCAAGTGGCATATTCAGTTTCGGGCTTCAGAATGCAGTTTTGGGGAGTTGAGCTCATTTCACTTAAAAATAACATTATAATTTAAATGTTATTTTATCACCTTGGCCTAGTCAAATGACTTAATGTTATTTTAAAAGGTGGACTTGAAGGGTGGCGCCATCATTAAGGTTATATTTAATTTTTGATGAATTTTCCAAAGTCAAAGCAAGTTAATTTGGGCGCATTTATCAAGGTGTTGATTTTAATTAAAATATGAATATTGAGCTAAAAGGGAAAAGGACGCCATCTTGAAGAAAGAGCTAGGGTTTGGTCATTGAGTTGGATTTTAGGGTTTCGTGAAGTCAACCGAAACTTATAAAAAGGAGACTTGAGCATCATTTCATTATCTTTGGTCGACTATACTGTTATGCTGCCGGATTGGCTCTGGATTTGCTTCGAGGAATGAAGGCCTCCTAGCTCGGGCATCACTTCTTGTTTGTGAGATAACAACTAGTGATGATTTTTAGTCTAGTTTGTGAGTTCATTGGAAATCGTGCATTGTAATCTGCATTTGTCCCTTTAGGTTCAGTTTTGGCATATTGTAGTTTTCTGGTTTTAGCATTTTTGCTTCAGCAGATTTGATGTTTATTTCATAAATCCAAAAATACAAAAATATAGGTTGTGGGTATTGCATAAATCCATTGGTCTAGGCTAGGCGCCCCAGGGTGTAAGATTGTGGATTTTTTGGAGAAGTGTATGATTTTATAAATGAAAATCGCCCCTGTTCTGGGCCGTACCATCTGCTCTACCTTGGAATTAGTAGTGCATTCATCAATGCTTGCTTTTTGAGTCTGTTTTATGTTCTTAGTTGGAGCGCCTATCTTGTAGTAGTGTTTTGCAATTGATTTCGAGCAATTTGAATGAGAAACAAGAAAGTTCCGAGTATTTCAAGGATTACTGTGTTGCTGGTTATTCTGTTGAAAGCGCAGGTCTGTCACAGCAGATTGGATAATTCTGCAACTTCGTTATTGATTGATGGCGATGACTCTTTAAAAGCAAAGTGGAGACTTCGGTGAAGATTGCACAAATCTGGAGAATAAGGTTGGATCTATTCATTTGCCATTTCCGTTGATCTTCACTTCTCAGTAATTAAATTCACGATTATTGTACCTCTCTATTATATGCTGGTTTATACTGTTAGCAAGATTTCATTTATCAAATTGTAAGCTGGCAGTAGTACTGACAGCCATTAGATTCGTGCTTTATCAGATTGTAATCGTCTTCTTACTTTCAGCATTTGACATTGTATTTAATTCATCTCCGCCCTATGGTAGCTACTCTCCCATTCTGGGTTAGCAAGCACATTCTGGGTGTCGAGTGTTTCCAACTTTCAGCATTTCTCTTTCAAGCATTGTTAGTGTAATCACTCCGTCATATGGTCGCCCCTCACTCCGCATTGGATTGGGTAGCACATACTTGACGTCGAGTTCCCTTTCCAGCTTTTAGAGTAGAAGACCCTCTGACCAATGCTCGCCATCATCGGCACCATACTGGTTAGAGTTGTTTCAGTACGTTTGGGTTTATCTTCTAACCTTAACGGGTACTTGATTGTAATGTTGTAACCTGATAATTGAAAATCGAAAAAATTTGGCTCGGAATATTTCAGAAAGCTAACACCAATTTGTATCAAGCACATCTGGAGCGTTGACAGGAATAGTCACTCAAGTCCACATGGTTTCAGGCCCCGTATAGTTGATTGTTTTCCAAGGCCGGTTTAGAGGGTTGATACCGTTGGAATTTTGCGTGTGCAACAAGTTCATTTGCATTTCTCACAACCAGAGGGTTTGTAGTCAAACTTCGCGTTTTCATCATGCAACACTCTTCCATAGAGAAAAGCGTGAAAGACGTGAGAAGCGTCAAGCTATAGAAGAAACAGAGGCCATCACTCTAGTTACGGACCTGCCAAAGTTATCAAGTAGTCCCTTGCCAATATCAGCGTGAGATGGTGCTTTCCTTTAAACTTGATGCAGTACAAGCTGAGTTTGAAGGGTTGGTTTGTGATAGTCTCAAGGGAGATCCTGTGGCATCTAAGTTGGATCACATCTCAGTGATGACAACTAGTTTCAAAAAAGCAATTGAAGAGGTCAGAGTATGCATGGGATCAATCATAGATGGTGACAAGAAATTGAACAGGCAGGTTATCATCGTGGACAACATCAAAGTACCAAAGGATGAGGCAATCGACCAGTTCCTGGACGAGGACGAGGTGTTAGACCGTGATGATCTAGAATGATCCACCAGTTGGGACCTGCAGTTATTTTTGAGGATAGAGTCAAGAGCAGCAGAGAACTCGACATTCAATCTTGAGTTCTAATTGCTGATTTCATGCACGCACATCTCTTCCTTGGAATTATCTTCGTAGGAGTTTAGACTTTCAGTTAGGAGTAGTTAACTGATGTTAGTTATCAGTTATTTTTATTTCAATAAGGACGTACATGCTTGCACTTGTCCAATTCAGTTGAGTCCTGTTTTGGTCAACTGATGGTAGCTTTCCAATTAACTGTATAGTTTCTTTTATTTAGAGTTTAGCAACAAAATCTTGCATGCTTCCAAGACTGTAGTTGACTAAAGGTGCTTTTAGGGTTCCCTACACCTTTTGATGTCTATAAATAAGAGCTTTCTGCTCATTTGTAATTAACTTTTGCACGAGATAGTAATATATGTTGTGCCCACCTTGCCTATAGTATTGTTGTTTTGTATCTGTTCACAAGCTTTTACTATGATGATGAATTGTTGTGCCACCTTGCCTTCATGTTATTGTTATGGTATTTGCTTATCTTAGTTAAATATAGTGGTTAGTCGATCATTTATTGTATGCATGTTTCGCCTCTGCAATTTGCTGTCCTAGTTGGCTATTCTATGTTTTGTTTCTAATAAGCCTATTCAGATGAACAAATAGATGTGCCACCTTGCCTTCACATTGTGAATCCGTACCTAAAGCTTATTGTTTGATGTGTGTGTCAATAAACCTATTCAGCCAAGCAAATTGTTGTGCAACCTTGCCTCCATGTTGTGAATTTGTACTCAGTTTATCGTATATTTTTTTGTTTCCAATAAACTTCTTCCTAGTCGAACAAATAGTTGTGCCACCTTGCCTTCATGTTGTGAATCTGTACCTGAAGTTTATCTTATAGAACATTCCTGCTCCATTTCCTCATGCTCTGTTTACTTGAGGAGATTGGATAGATTAAAAGCTTTAGTTTAGTTGTAGTTAGTGATTTGCGAAACCAGAAAATTCTTAGCTGCAACGTTCGTGGTTTTTTTTAACCTTGTGCCTTTTTGTAAAGAACCGGAACAAATTTTTTCTGATTTTTGAATGCAATTACAACAACATACAGAAGGCACCCGTTAGGGTTAGATAAATCAAACCAGTAGTTACAATATAACTCTTTGCCAAGAATACGCACTCAATCTCAACAAGAGAGAGGCTGTCATATGGCAAGAGGATCGTCAGTACAATAAATCAGAACTGCAACTGAAAGTAACTCAACACCAAGTATGTGCTACTCAAACCAGAATGGAATGAGGCGACCATATGATGGAGATTTAAAGAAATACAAATGCAACTTCGAAATAAACTCAACACCCAGAATGTGCTTTCAAACCCGGAGTGGGAATGGAGCTACCATAGGGCGGAGATGTAAGATATTACAATGCAATTCAACTGTAGATAGGCGGCAAGCCAGCCTCTTCCACTTATCCAGTGGGCATTACAAGCATGATAAAGCAAGACTAAGAGAAATGCTGACAGTACTACTGTGCAGCTTACAATATATTGAAGAATGCCTGCAAGATCAAGGATTAGAACTCCGTAAAGTGCTGCAATAGTAAATATGTCATCCAATAGATCAAATATGAATTCCTAACACCCACCCTTCACTCATACACAATTTTCTCAAGTCTGATATGACAGACCAGCAACATGAATATCAGAACCAGCAACACAGAATCCTCTCAAAATGCTCATAACTCACTCATTTCTAACCCAAACGACTTCAAATTTGATGCAATAGACCTTCAAAATGATGGCGCCTAGTTTAGTAATGAGAAAGGGCAGCTAAAAGTGGCTAATAATTAATGGCACGGATCCCAAAGCACTCCAGAAAGGGCATCCTAGAAAGAATGACGAATTTGCTTTATAAAATCATAAACTTCGTATTAAAATCTGCAAATATTCATGAAGGGTCGCTTCCAACAGAGAAAACCAATGAGACAATACCTAGAACAACTCTTTTTGTATTTTTTGATTTATGAGTGAAACTATAGATTCAGCCCTGTTATCAGCAACTACAAAAAATGACATAAAATGCAATAAACTGAACTACATAAGTAAACCCAAACTACAAATGCAAACCCCACTACAAAATGTCACTTAAACAAGCAAACCTCTCCACTAGGTGCTATCTCTCAAGCACGAAGTTGAGCCAAGGCTAGGAGGCATTCATTCCTCGAAGCAATCCTATTACCATTTCGGCAGCATAACAATATAGAAGTCATAAGATACTGAAATGAAGGCCCAAGGTTTCCTTATATAATTTTGAGAAGACCCTCCAGAAGCTTCTAGAAAAGAAACCCTAATTTTCAAATTTGAATTGTCTTCTTTTCCCTCCAATTTGGGCGCCCCCTTTCTCAAGGTTTAATTTTACTTTATTTTAAAATCTTCACTCCATAAAATGGGCGTCCCTTTTCTCCAAGTAATACTTTGAACTTTAATATATAATAATTCACCTCAATGAGGCGTCCACCCATAAAGACCGCCTTTTAAAACAACTTAAAGTTCAATCACTAGGCTAAGGGGGGGTCAAAAGTAAAATATAACATTAAAATATGACTTTATTTAAATAATTTGATTTATCTCTCCAAATGTGCCCCAAAGCCAAAAATGAACAAGCCAACTGAACTGACTGAAGAAGAAAGTCAACTGCACTGGAAACTGCATGATCACCGCCAAAAATAGAATTTACTAAAAATAGTAAATTCGGAAAGTCGCTCGGATCAAACTGCATGCGACACCATTGCGAAGCTTTCTGAAAACCCATAAAGATTCCGCACTCCAAAATCCCAAACTCCGAGATGTAGCCGTCATAACTTACTAAAAATAGTAAGTTCGGAAAGGTTGCCCGACGCAGTTGCAAGTCGTACCTCTGCAAAACTCTTTGAAAACCCAGAAGGAATCTAGAATCCAAACAACCAAACTCCAACAAGCAAAACCTTGAATCATCAAGAGAACCCATAAAACAGCCGGAAACCCTAATTCTGCCACTGACCAGCTGATAGCACACTGGGAATAGGCTACCAATCACTGAAAAGTGAAGTGCTAAAAACGGGGACATTACACTTTTCCAGCTAAGACAAAAAGATAGGAATTAGATTATTTTAATTTTTACGCAAATTAGCACTAAAGAGAGAGCTTCCCCTCCTAATTTGAAGAGCACTCATTATGCAGTGTGCATAGCTGTCCGTACCAACTTGCACTCCAGAGGTGTTGTTACGCGAAGAGTTTTCTGGCACCCACCATGGGGCATGAGGCAAGAAAACTTCAAGGAAAGCTTACGCTTTATTTCACGGGAATGACACTCTGGCATCCCATTGCATGATCCACACAAAAGCAATGGATGATAACAACAATAATACTAGCAAGCGACGACCATCTCCATTACCTTGGGGTAATAACATTGGACCTTTGGCTTTTTAGGTAAATCATAAGTTACCTAAAGGGTCAAGGAAGCGCTTTCCACGGTTTCAAGGCGATGAAACTTAACACCCGGAGGAACATTTTTCTGCGTTCACAACGGCTTGCGTTGTCTTGCACGTGGCACATGAAGACATCGCGGTGCATCTCTTTGACGAGACTCTTGCGGGAAATGCTGCCAACTGGTTCAATCACCTGGTGCTAGGCAGTATCACAAGTTGGGCAACTATGAGCGAGAAATTCTTGGTGAGATTCAAGCCCGCTGAAGACAGTCACATGTTGTTCGCCTAGCTCACAAATTCAAAGATGGAACACAACGAACACATGAGGGATTTTGTGGCAAGATTTAATTGTCTTGTTACAAGCCTTTCTTCTAAACTCGATCCATCACCAGAGATTCTGATAAGTTGTTTCATAAATGCTCTTCCATCAGAGATAGCCTTCTTCCTGTAGACGGCCAAGGAGACAAAGTTGAAGAGTGCACAAGAACACGCCATCAAGTTGGAGGATAATATGATCACTTCCGGTTTCATGAAAACAGATTTTGTCAGAACTCTAGTTCAACAACCGTACCAGCCAAAGAGAGACAATCTTCAGCCACGGTTGCCAACATCTCCATCAAGAACAATGATTGAAGCTGCACACAGCGCAGTATTTTGTTCTCTCCATGACATTGATGCACATACCGGATCCACATGTCCAGAGAACTTGAGAATGATCCAAATCATGGGATACACTGAAGTTGCTCCTAGTTCTAGTTTTGTACCAACACCAAGTTCGAATGTTGTCTCACCACAGACGGACAACTTCGATGTCCACTCCGCAGCGGGATACTTTGATAAAGAACCCGTCAATCAAGAACAAGAAGAAGAATATCGTCAGTACGCTCATCCTGCGTTTACACATGCTCGTCACTTCAAAGCACAAAAGGAAGAAGAATAAAGGCAGAAATCAAATGAAAAAGGGAAAGAAGTGCCTTTCACTTCCAATCCCAGATCTTCACAGGAGAACACTATGCCAGTTGCTCAAGAGACGTCTTCAGCAAATTTTAACATCATAGCTTCCATGATGAAGACCAAGGTACAAATCTCTCAACTAGAATATCTTCAGGACCATCCAAAAGAACTAGATCAGATCCTCAAAGTTGCAAAGAAGCAAGCTATGCTCAAGTCATCTGTTCCAGTAGAAGAAAAGCCTAAAACGGGTCCTGGTAATTGTGTGACTATGTCAGAGATAAAAGTTGAAGACCAGAACATGGTTTGTTCTGAAAAGAGACCAACAGCGGAGACAAAGTCATGGGCAATACAGTTCGATGGAGATTGTATAAATACAAGTTCAGAAGTAGGAGAATTGATCATCTCCCCTAAAAGACAATTGCACCCATCATGCAATTGGAATTTACTAAAGCTTAAAAAGAGGTGTTTTTGCGAGGCCTCAAAGATGCCGAAGACATGGGAATCAAACTCCTATGTGTTAAAGGAGATGTAGAGCTGATCGACATGCCGGTCAAAGGATATTTTCAGGTCAAAAAAGAGCACCTACGACATTACAGAAATTGAGTTTGGAACTCAATCGACTGGTTTGAAGAAATCAACATCCCGAGGATGGACAACAGCAGAACTTATGCCTCAGGGGTATCAGCTTTCCAATTTGCATCATATTCTGACTTTTGTCAGAGTACCTTTGCTTGGATATATGAATACTTGAGAATCTTCATCCCAGAAGGATTGCCTCTCGCAATTCCCATCAAAAGAGAAGTAAAGCCTTTCAGGCAAAAACAACATCGGCAGGAGGCTCTTCCTATTGCCATACAACGGACAATATCCAAAGCACTTCATCTCTTCGGGGGTGGAGTGAATTTTCTTTAAGTAATTTTTATTTGTGCTTTATCGTTATGTCATAATGTGTTTCGCTGTTTTGTGATGTTATGTCGAGTTTTAGGTGATTCCTTAGGTAGTCTTGTTTTAGGTGATTATTAGGAAATTAACATAGTTGCCGCGAGACTAGTACTGGTACCGGTACTGATACGGCTTTTTTTTTAAAATAGGAGACAGGGGTACTTGGAGATGCCATTTTTTTAATATAAATAAAAATTAAAAATATAAAAAATTAATAATTTATAGAAAATATGATGACATTGAACTTTCAAAACAAGAGCAGTAGTAAAGTTTAACAATGAACATTAACTTTAAATACACAAATGTCATTGTGTCAAAGAGTCAAAGAGTTCATACTTCATATTTCATAATCATAGTTCACATTTTAGGCCTTTTTTTTGCGGGAGACGTCATTTTTTGCAACAGGAGACGGCAGGGTACTCTGGAAACTCCGGCAGAAGTCTCCAGGCGGTAGGAGGCGTCTCCAAAGACGTCTCTGGTACCGGAGATGCGTCTCCATCTCCGAGACACATCTCGAAGGGGGGGAGACGCGTCTCCTGGTAACTATGGAAATTAATGTTTTTTAGGTGATTAGCGAAAGTCCTAACTCCATATGCCCAACTGATAAGTCACTGGTCTAAAAAAACACAGAGAATCTCGGGTTCTCCTATGCCGTAAGTATCCGACATGGTCACCAGACAAAGCCTAATGTTGTACTCAAACCAATTTTGCTCCATTAAGGCATTTTGCTTAAAAGAGTTTAAACCTTGTTAAAATGATGTCAAAACACTGTTTTTGGGCAAATCAAGTATGGACTTTGTGTCAGTTTGATGTCAGAAGATATTGGTAAAATTTGAAAAAAAATCAAAATTAGGGTTTTCAAGCACCCTGTTTTAGGTCCTAAAACCCTAAAATTTGAAACTTGTCATAATTGACTAATAACTGTTTTGATTGGCTTATTTTGTTTCACGATCATAGTTGTGAAGTTAGTTTCAGTTAAAACTCAGTTTAAGTCTGGTGGGTAGTTTTCACTTTTTCAATGGCAGATGGCCAAAGGCTAGGTGTTGAAATCTAAGCATAAAATGCTCAAATGAAGAATCTATGGCGAGATAAGTGCAAAATAATGCTTCATCTTGAAGGAAATTTTTTGCCAGGATGAAAATCATCAAAAAAATTCTTACTCTGGAGCACCAGAGCCCCTGGAGGCCAAGGGCGTCCTAGATCTCAAAGGCCCAGATTTCAATTTTAAGGTTTGTCACTTCCAGGGAGACTTGTCAGGAATATTGTCAGCTTCGCGATGAGCTATTCAGCCAGCCAAAAAGATCTGTCTAGCACCTAATACGGGAGATTCAGCGAGAAACGAGGGGAATGAAAAATGACTTAACACTGGAAGGAAAAGCGCAGCTTTTGCAAAGGGCGCCCATCTTTTTGAGGGATCAAATGAAGGATTTTGACCAAACGACACCTAGGATGTTTGTCTCACATTTGATCAGGCTTCACAATGCACCCATCAATGGGTCAATCTGAGTTGCTGAACTGCCAGGGTCAGAGGTCAAACACGAGGTTAAATCTTGGTTAGAATGATAAGGAAAAAGCAAAAGCACCCCTGGAGACCAAGGGCGCCCAAGGTTTTGGAGCCTTGAATGTCTTCTTTCTGGTGATCTCATGTGTTCATCCTGTTCGCGTTACATCTAGCTTTCCATTGCATATCTCCGTCAGATCAGAAGACGAGTCAGCAGCCTGTAGTTGGAGATTAAGTAGATTTTTAGCCAATTGGAAAAATGGCTATCTCTGGAACAAAAAGCACCCCTGGAGGCTAGGGGCGCCCTTGATTTTGAGCTATCAGATGATGGAATTTGATAAAGCATTTTGTTGAAGTTGTGCAGCATGGAGCTAGCTCCGCAATGAGCTAGTTATTCAGTCCTGAAGTTTTGCCAAACACGAGATGTGAGGAGATCAAGTTTACCTTCGTAAGTGATGAAAATGATGAAAATTTGTCCAAGTCTGGGATCAAAAGCGTAGCTTTTGCTAAGGGCGCCTTGATTTTTCAAGCCTCAGACCTCAGTTTTAGGGATTGCGGTCTCAAGGAGTGTTTTTGTCACTGATTCTAATTGATTGTCACGCCCAATCAACTAGCTGACAGTTTCGTGAGTCAAACTTTGACTTTTTGAACTGAAGATGACTAGGCGCCCATGAAAGGTGGACATTAAATATTATTTAAAATTTAAATAATTCTACTTTAAGGGGGATTATTTTAATTGCAAAAAAGGACAATTTTATGCATGCATGTCGAGTTAATTGATTTGCATACTGAGTTTAACTGAATTAATTAAAGGTGGTGGCACCCTTTTAGGGTTATCTGACATTCAGTTACCTTTTTTCAAGCCCCAATTACATGAAGTCGAATTGTTTCGAGGTCCAATCAGGATTTAATTGAATATTTTTAGAGGTGGCGCCTAATTGCATGAAGATGGACGATTTTATGCTTGAATTTAATTATTTAAGTCATCAAAGTCGCCATTATTCTCATTCCAAGTTCAGAGCAAAGGCAAATTTCTTGAGTAATTGAAGATTTGAAGGTGCTTTGAGTTCAACTTTTCAGTGTCGGGAGTAAAGCATAAGTGATTTTCTTTAAAAGCAAAAAATAAACCAAACTTCTATCTTCTGTCTAATTTATTTTATTCTCATCTTAGGTTTTCTTCGCATGTCAAAGAAAACGGTATAATATTCAGGATCTGATCATCTGGGTTCACATACTTTAGCGACGGCAACAAAACCCATTTCTTAGATTTTTTCAAGAAAATTGCCCTGTAGCTTTTATTCTAAAGCTCTATGATTTTTTCCGAGAATTCCTTTGCATGTGGGTCAAAAACACATCTTTTTCAAAATCGAGTTATCTAGGTTGCCTTAGAATTCCATTGCCTACAAAACCCATGTTCCAAATTTTCTATGCAAAGGCATTTTTTTGAATTTTTGACGTTGTGGGTTGGCTTAGAATTTCATTCTCTACAAAACCGACGTCTCCAAAAATTTTTTGTAAAATTTGCCCCTTGATAGGGTATTTTTAGCCTCATTAGGTGACATTTTAGCTTTCCAGAGAAAGTTGTCAGAATTTAGTCGTGTTCACAATCAACAGGCGAGTTTTTCAGAATGCAGTTCAACCAGACCGAATTCAAGACCAAATTGGTCTTAATTCATGATTTCGTCAGAAAGTTGACACCAATTTGTATCAAGCGCATATGGAGGGTTGACAGGCGTAGTCACTCAAGTCCACACGGTTTCATGCCTCGTATAGCTGATTGTTTTCCAAGGCCGGTTTAGAGGGTTGATACCGTTGGAATTTTGCGTGTGCAACAAGTTCATTTGCATTTCTCACAACCAGAGGGTTCGCAGTCAAACTTCGCGGTTTCATCATGCAACACTCTTCCATAGAGAAAAGCGTGAAAAATGTGAGAAGCGTCAAGCTACATAAGAAACAGAGGCCATCACTCTAGTTACGGAGCCGCCAAAGTTACCAAGTAGTCCCTTGCCAGTATCAGCGTGAGATGGTTCTTTCCTTTAAACTTGATGCAGTGCAAGCTGAGTTTGAAGGGTTGGTCCGTGATAGTCTCGAGGGAGATCTTGTGGCATCTAAGTTGGATCACATCTTAGTGATACAACTAGTTTCAAAAAAGCAACTAAAGAGGTCAGAGCATGCATGGGATCAATCAGAGATGGTGACAGGGAGTTGAACAGGCAGGTTATCATTGTGGACAGCATCAAAGTACTAGAGGATGAGGCAATCGACTAGTTCCTGGACGAGGTGTTAGACCGTGATGATCTCCAATGATCTGCCAGTTGGGACCTACAGTTATTTTCAAGGATAGAGTCAAGAGCAGCAGTTAACTCGACATTCAGTCTTAAGTTCTAATTGTTGATTTCATGCACGCACATCTCTTCCTTGGAATTATCTTCGCAGGAGTTTAGACTTTCAGTTAGGAGTAGTTAACTGATGTTAGTTATCAGTTATTTTTATTTCAATAAGGACGTGCATGCTTGCAGTTGTCTAGTTCAGTTGAGTCCTATTTCGGTTAATTGATGGTAGCTTTCCAGTTAACTATATAGTTTCCTTTATTTAGGGTTTAGCAATAAAATTTTGCATGTTGGCAAGACTGTAGTTGACTCAAGGTTATTTTAGGGTTCCCTACACCTTTTGATGTCTATAAATAAGAGCTTTCTGCTCATTTGTAATTAACTTTTGCACGAGATAGTAATATATGTTGTGCCCACCTTGCCTCTAATATTGTTTTGTATCTGTTCACAAGCTTTTACTATGATGATGAATTGTTGTGCCACCTTGCCTTCATGTTATTGTTATGGTATTTGCTTATCTTAGTTAAATATAGTGGCTAGTTGATCGTTTATTGTATGCGTGTTTCGCCTATGCAATTTGCTGTCCTAGTTGGCTATTCTATGTTTTATTTCTAATAAGCCTATTCAGATGAACAAATAGATGTGCCACCTTGCCTTCACGTTGTGAATCTGTACCTAAAGCTTATCGTTTGATGTGTGTGTCAACAAACCTATTCAACCAAGCAAATTGTTGTGCCACCTTGCCTTCATGTTGTCAATCTGTACTCAGTTTATCATATATTTTTTTGTTTCCAATAAACTTCTTCCCAGTCGAGCAAATAGTTGTGCCACCTTTCCTTCATGTTGTGAATTTGTACCTAAAGTTTATCGTATATAACATTCATGTTCCATTTCCTCATGCTCTATTTACTTGAGGAGATTGGATAGATTAAAAGCTTTAGCTTAGTTGTAGTTAGTGATCTGCAAAACCAAAAAATCCTTAGCTGCAACGTTTGTGGTTTTTCTTAACCTTGTGCCTCTTCTAGCTAAGACAAAAAGATAGGAATTAGATTACTTTACTTTTTACGCAAATCAGCACTAAAGAGAGAGCTTCCCCTCCTAATTTGAAGAGCACTCATACCGCAGTGTGCATAGTTGTCCATACCGACTTGCACTCCAAAGGTGTTAGTTGTTACTTCAACACTATCAAGCTTGAAGATAACATGATTACGACGGGAAAGATGAAGAATGATTCAATTAGACCGCTTGTTCAAGCATCTGCTGATCCACTGCTACAGAAGGTATCCAATGAGGTGGCTATTCTCAAAAGGTAGTCACCCACTCAAGGGCAGCAAGCCTTGCCCCCACCACCACCATATCAACCTCAGCAGCCATACCAGGCGAAGAGGAATAACTTCCAGCCATTCAGCAATTACAAGCCAAGGTTTCCGCAAAGACAAACGAATGATGCTAAGAAGGTTACAGTCTATTGCACTTTCCATGATTCTAGTGAAAACACTGGAGCCACGTGTCCAGAAAATCAAATGATGAATCAGCTCATGGGATTTGCTGATGTTGCTCCAAGTTCAGGTTTCGTACCTTCACCAACTACAAATGTTGTCTCACCACAAACGGACAACTTTGATGGCGACTCCACAATGGGGTACTTTGACAGAGAACCTATTAATGAACAAGAAGAAGAAGAATACCGCCAATTTTCTCTTGCGGTCAATCATGAGAACATCTCATCGCCTGTGTTCACATGTGCATAGCACTTCAAAGCACAAAAAGAAGAGGAGGAAAAGCGGAATACAAATGAAAAGGGAAAGGATGTGCCTTCCACTTCTAATCCCAAATATTCACAAGAGAACACCGTGCCAGTTGCTCAAGAATCATCTTCAGCAAACTTCGACATTGTGTCTTCCATGATGAAAACGAAGGTACAAATCTCACAATTGGAGTATCTTCAAGATCATCCAAAGCAGTTGGAGAGAATCCTCAAGGTTGTAAAGAAGAAGACTGCAATCCAGCCTACACTGCTAGAGTCATCTGTGCCAACAGAAGAAAAGCCAAAACCATTCTATATATATTTGTATATAGGTGGTCTTAAACTCAGCAAGTATATCATAGATAGCGGAGCTTTAGACAACGCTATGCCCCTACAGATCATGAATGCGTTGGGACTTTCGTGCACCAAAACTCAAGAAAAGTGTTACTCACTTCAGTCAAAGTCGGTGTTGTTGGTCGGTCAATTGAAAGATGCACAAGTAAGGCTAGCGTCTTGTCCTAAGAAGATTATGATGACTACCTTGGTAGCAGACATTCCTACCAGTTATGGAATGTTACTCAGTAGGAGCTTCTGCAAAGACCTCAGAGGCGAGATTCAATTGGATTGGTCGTTTGCGACAATTTCATCTAAAAAGGGCACTTTCAAGCTAGAGCCTGAGGCGAAGTCGAGGTTTACAGTGGTGAAGTCCCAGGACCCCAAAGCGCAAGTTTTGTATCAAGACACAAGTCCAGGCACATATGCTATGGTGTCAGAAGTAACTGAAGATTGTCAAAATTTTGCACTTTCAATGGAATTGTCAAATGAAGAATAAAAAATGTGGACGATGCAGTTCAACAACAGTTGCTCAACATCAGGCTCAAGAGTGGGAGTTGTGATTATTTCTCCCGAAGGTCGTCTATATCCATTCGCATATAGGTTGCAATTTGAATGCACCAATAACACTGCTGAATACAAGGCGCTTTTATTAGGTCTCAAGAATGCGAAGGATATGGGGATCAAACTGCTTAAAGTTGAAGGAGATGCAGAGCTGATTGTTAAACAGGTGAAGGAGCAGTTTCAAGTTAGAAAGAATCGCCTTCAATCCTACAGGCAGAGGGTGTAGAATGCTATTGACTGGTTTGATGCATTTAACATCAAATACATTCCAAGAACAGACAATAGCAAAGTTGATGCCCTTGCAGTGTCAGCCGCTCTTTTCATGCCACATTTTGATTTTCGTCAGAATTCCTTTGCTATTGAACTAATCTACAGGCCAGCTGTACCAGATAATTCAGACAACTAGCAAGTCTTTGATGACGATGATGATATTGAAGAATTTCTCGTCATGGGAGACAACTATAAAGAATTGTTCTTTGAAGGAAGTTCTACTTTCATAGAGTCAATTATAGAAGACTTTGAAGCTACAAACTCCGAGATCATACAACAGAAAGGAAATCAAATTCCCAAGGGTTTTGTGTCTTTAGAAGATATTTTTGACCGGCATGACCGATACATCCAGGATCAGAAAATGTCAGGTGTTAATACTTCTGCTAAACATTACCAAGTAAACATCGGCACCAAAGACAAGCCTCGGCTTGTGAATATAGGCAAGTTTTGTACTCCAGAAGAAGCTGAGAAGTTTACAGCCTTGTTCAAACAATACAAGGATGTATTTGACTGGTCTTACGAAGACTTGAAGGTCTTCACACCAGTAGAATTGTCACATACAATTCCTTTGAAGTCTGATGTCAAGCCTTTCAAGCAAAAGCAGAGACATTATAACCCGTGAATCCAAGATACTATCTATGCAGA
The DNA here is from genome assembly GCA_007258455.2 of Sequoia sempervirens. Lineage (NCBI taxonomy): Eukaryota > Viridiplantae > Streptophyta > Pinopsida > Cupressales > Cupressaceae > Sequoia > Sequoia sempervirens. The sequence goes on from VDFB02056351.1 coordinate 25,814,490, forward strand.
AATTCAGAAGATAGTGGACTTGAAAATAATATTTCCAATTCATCACTCCACCTGGGTGTCTAACATAGTTCCTGTACGCAAAAAAGAACAGTGAAATCAGGATTTGTGTGGATTTCAGGAATTTGAATCAGTCATCCTTAAAGGACAATTACCCATTACCAATCATGGAACATACCTTGCAGACAGTCACCGGATCAGAGACACTATCACTTCTTGATGGTTTTTCTTGTTACAATCAAATTGCAGTGGCAGAGGAAGATCAGATCAAGACAGCTTTCACCACGCCATGGGGAACGTTTTCTTATGAGAGGATGCCTTCTGGCCTTATCAACGCCAGTGCTACATTTCAAAGGGCCACGGATTAGGCGTTTGGAGATCTCAGGAACAAGATAATAGTCGTCTATCTTGATGACTTAACCATTTTCTCAAATAAACGGGAACACTTTTCACACCTGGTGAAAGTGTTCGAGAGATGCAAGTATCATAAAATCTCATTGAATCCCAAGAAGACCATCTTTGCGGTAACGGAGGGCAAGCTACTTGGCCATATCGTTTCCAAAGAGGAGACTAGAATTGACCCAAATCGGGTGGAATCAATCAGAAACCTATCTCTTCCAACAAACAAAACGCAAGTGCACTCCTTTTTCGGTAAAGTTAACTTTATCCGAAGGTTTGTACCTAATTTCTCAGAGCTAACAAAGGAGATCTCAGCCATGATGAAAAAGACGTCCACTTTCATATGGTCAGAAGAAGTCAAACAAGCCTTTATTAAAATCAAAGAAGCTATTGCTAACGCACCAGTGTTGGTTCATCCTGACTTTGGGAAGTGTTGTGACCTTTTCACACATTGCCTCATTGCAAATGGGGACCCCCTGTTTTTGCCTTGGCATCGCAACTGCTTACCACCATTTTTCTTTTACAATGAGGAGTTAAAGTTTTGAAGAGTCATCCGAACCAAATTGGGAATTCAAGCCCAAGCCTAGACGTCATGGAAGTGTTGTCCGGAAGACAAGGATTGCTTGTGCTTTGAGTCAATTCTGACACTTCCTATTTTTTAGGGATTTTTGCTTTTTTTGCTTTTTTTCATTTTTGGCATTTTTGGACCAATCCGAGACTCCTATTTTTTAGGGATTTTTGTTTTTTCTATTTTTAGCAATTTCTATTTTTAGAAAGTGCCAAGGTCTCACAAGTCATAAAGTCAACATTTCCATCTTTAGAATCAAAATTTTTGGCCTTCAAAAGCAAAAATCAAGCAAAAAATCAAGAAAAATCAAGAGAAAAGGCATATGGCGAGGGTTTGATGATCCAAACGAAAAAAAGACAAGCATGAAATTCATGGCGACCAAAGATGAAAATGGCATAAGTCTGAAGAAGTGAGTCCTAGGATAATATCTGAAGAGCTTCCAAGTTTGCCATGAAGATGGCAAAGACAATGTCAGGTCCGCTTGGAGGGAGAAAAAATATGTCAAAGGCTCTAGAAAATCCACCATAAGGAAAAGGAGGAATGGAAGGACACTAAGAAAGTCTGCCTTGCATCATGGAATGAAAGTCTAGAAAGTCTGCCATGCCAAAAGGGAGTATGGAAAGGAAAGTAAGAAGTCAGGGATCCATGGCAAAACCTTCTTGAAGTCCGCCACAATGAAAATAAGGAATAGAAAGCATTAAGGAAAGTCTGCCATGCCTTTGGAAAGACACTTGCATCATGGAATGAAAACCAAGAAGTTCGCCCACCCCTTGGGAGCTTATCAAAGAGACTTTGAAGTCCGCCCCACCTTGGAAAGAACATGGAAAGACATCAATGAAGTCCGCCAAGAGTTTGTGAAGGCACCAACAAAGTCCGCCATAATGATTATAAGCACAATGGCAAGGAAGATTCAAAGCCGACTTTGCCAAGCATATAATGTCTTAAGCATGGTAAAGTCCGCCTTGGCCAAAAGAAAGATGTCCAAATCTTAATGAAATCCGCCCGGCCAAGGAAACTCAGAAAAATCGGCTAAGTAAAAAATTCAAAAAATTGGAAAGGCACAAATGAAGTCCGACCTCCCTCAGCAAGCAACGTCCAAGAAGTCAGAAAGTCCGATCAAGGCATGTCCAAAGCAGCTCAAAGTAAGACTTACCTCTGGTAAGGAATGTCCAAAGCCTCATAAAGTCCGACCTTGGCATAAAGAGTGGGTGGCGAGAGCAAAGTGAAGTCCGCCCAAGGAGAAAAATTTGAGAAAATTGACTAAGTGTTGGAAGGAAAACAAGAGGAATAAAGAGGAAAAGTAAAGAGCAAGTGAATAAAATCCTTGTCCAAGGATGGAATTTGTCCTACATAGCACAAGCCAAATTCAAAATTGAAGACAAATCCACAGGAAAAGTTCATCCAAAACCTTGGCTAAATGTTGAATGGTCCACATGAAGGTATTACAAAATGAAATTGAATAGCCAAAATTTGGCCAAGTATGAGAAAATCTTCACAGAGAAAGTTTCTATTTCCTCCGTTGTGGCAAAAGTGCAAGGGAGTTCCTCTCCAAATTCAAGGCGCTTGAAGGAATTTCAAAGCAATCTGGAAGGAAAGACTTAATAACTTCAAGTCTAAACATGTGCTCCAAGGCGAGACTTCTGATAGAGGTGAGAAGAAGAAATCAAAGTCTCAAAGCGAATCCAAGATCAAAGCTAGGAAGAAACAAGCACAAAGGACAGAGTCATCAGCAAAGAAAAATATTCTAAGGCAAGCACATGGAACAAGACCAAAGTGACCAAGGAGGACATCCAACCTACTGAAGTGGCGCCTTGACCAATCAAATTGTTCCAAGTCAGCACGTCTAGATTCAATGAACCTGACACTCCACCATGCAACAACTTTCTATTTTATTGTTGGTTCATATTTAGCAGAAGGACAAGTGTCCCTGAATATAATTTTCTTATTGGTCGAGAATGGAGTTAGTTGTGACCAACCCTAATTAGGGTTTTATTTTAATCTCAGCCGTTGATCCTAAATCAATCTTGGCCATTGAATTGTAATCGAAGAGCCTATAAATTGAGCTCGCCCCTCATTTGTAAAGGGTGAAGAAAGTGTATGAGATTGTTGCGCATTGCTACTTCCGATAATAAAAGCTCTTATGCATGATTTCCTTTGAATCCCTTTTATTGTCAAGTGGTTTGCAAGGTCGCATAGCTTCTTCAACATTAGATTAGAATTAGGATAGAATTTGATTTGAATGTTTGTTAGATGAATGCAAGATTTGATAGTATTGATTTATGGTGAAACTTAGCTCATACTTTCTTTGAATAGATGATTTTTATTCAATGCGTAAAGTTAGCCTAAGCTTATGATTGTGGATGCTTAACTTCAGTCCGGATCAGTATTGTTCAAGACATGAAAACTATAATCACACCCCTTGAAGATTGCACCCACTTTGTGTAGTTGTCCCAGGGAGGCGAAGTAGAGTGTGGTTACCAGTTTCACCTAATCTTTACCGTCTCTTGAATTCTTAGGAATAGATTATAACTTCTAAACCCTTTTCCTTTTTTTCAATTTGTTTGATCCAAGACCCAAACAACAGAGCTTCATTGTCTATACCTTCATCTTGAATTGAACAAGCCTAGCGTGAGTCCCTTTGTGTATTACCAGCATATCACAATGCCCATTGAGCTTATCCACACGTCAAGACCTGACAAAAGAAACCTTGGAATCGCCATATGATCTCGCAATCTTAGCATATGCGGTGGTTTTTCAAGAGAGGATAGAGTGTCTTTGGACATTTTATTTTGTGTGTTCAGTGGATGATAGAATGTACACCAATAGGAAGGATTTTATCCTCTATTGTTATGCATCGGAACACACGTCGTCTGCTATATTGACTCAGAAGCTCAGTGAGGAAGGGGAATCTCCAATTGCTTTCATGAGCGCCAATTTCAAGGATAGTGAATTGTGATATTCTCAGATTGAGAAGAATGTGTATGCTATCGTCAGAGCTATCAAGAATTTTAGGTTTTATCTTTTGAATTCACATACAACGGTGTTTGTCACCGATCCAACGGTTAAAAGTGTGCTGACTCAACAGGAGATGGGCACGAAAAGAGGAAACTGGATTGCAAAAGTTCAGGAGTATGATCTATAAATCAAGCCGACCAAGCTCGTTCGTGGGCAAGGCCTTTGTCGATATTTGGCAGAAGATGGAGATAAAAAGTATCAGAGCAATGGTGGAATTGAACCTGAGCAAGAAACTGAAGAGGACCTTCCTTTGATCTTATTTGTTGATTCTACAAAGGAATGGTACACACCCTTGTGGTACTTTTCAACTTATGGAGAATGTCCACGTCACATGGACAAACAGCAGAAGAGAACATTGAAGCTGAAAGCACAGAACTTCGTGCTTATTAATAACATTTTGTACAAGTGTGGCCTTGACGAAGATTTTCTATTATGCGTCGAGAGGAACCAGCAACAGAGATTGTTGGAAGCTTTTCATAATCAAGCATGCGGAGGACACTTTTTATCGAGGGTCACTGCATTCAAAATCCTACGAGCACAATTTTATTGGCCAACTATGTTTCGCGACGCATATGAATGGGTGTACAGGTGTTAGATGTGTCAGTTGTTTGTTGGCAAAGTCAGATTGGCAGCTACTCCACTCAGGCCAATGATTATCAATGCTCCATTTCAACAATGGGGTATAGATTTTGTAGGTCCTATCAACCCAAGTTCCAGTAAGGGGCATGTTTATGTCCTGATAGCAATAGATTATTTCACGAAATGGATTGAGACAGTTCCTACCAAACGAGCTACTTCCAAAGTTGTCTGCGACTTTCAAAAGGAGAACATCATTTCACGCTTCGGAGTGCCTTGTAAAATTGTGACCGATAATGCAACATGTTTCTCGTCAGAGGAACTTTTAAATTTTTGTTTTGATCATGGCATCATGCTGTCACATTCATCAAATTATTATCCTCAGGGTAATGGACAGGTCGAGTCATCAAACAAGAACATAGTCACAATCGTGCGTAAGCTGGTTGATTCAAATCAACGGGCTTGGCACACAAAACTATATGATGCTCTTTGGGCTGATACAATCACTCCCAAAAGAGCCATTGGCACCTCGCCTTTTATACTTTTGTATGGTACAAAAGCAGGTTTTCCCATCACATTGGAGTTGTCTGCCTTACAGCTGGCATCTACACTAGAGGGTGAACAATTCAAAGATCATGTTCAAAAGCGGATGTTGTACCTAATGAAACTTGAAGAGGAAAGGATAGAAGTTGTCGATAGAATCACTCAACATCGAGAGCGAGTGAAAAAGATTTTTGACAAGAAGGCTCGTCAGAGGGACTTTGAAATCGAAGATCAAGTCCTTTTGTGGGACAAAAGACACGAACCTAAAGGAATGCATGGTAAGTTTGATTCCTTATGGTTGGGGCCTTTTCAAATCCATGAGTCAAGAGGAGAGAACACATACATGCTCTCGTATTTAGATGGAAGGCTTCTCCCACTTCCTTATAGCGGGCAATATCTCAAGCAACCCTCCGGGGGAGGAGTGATTTTTGTAAATAATTTGTTTTATGCTTTATTGTTATGTCGTAATGTGTTTCCCTGTTCTGTGATGTGTTGTCGTGTTTTAGGTGATTTTTAGGAATGTTTTAATGTTTTTTAGGTGATTAGGAAAACTCCAAGTACATTAGGTGATTAGGGAAAGAGTCCCTACTCCAATGCCCAACTGATAAGTCATTGGTATACAAAAATACAAAGTATCTCGGTTCTCCTATGTCGTAAGTACCCGTCATCGTCACCAGACAGAGCCTAATGTTGTACCCAAACCAAATTTTTTACTTCATTAAGGCATTTTGCTTAAATGGTTTAAACCTTGTTAAAATGATGTCAAAACATAGTTTTTGGGAAAATCAAGTATGGACTTTGAGTCAGTTTGGTGTTAAGAATATACTAGCGAAATTTGGAAAAATTGAAAATTATGGTTTCAAACAGCCCGTTTCGGGTAGTAAAACCCTAGAAATTTAAACTTGTCAAAATTGGCTAAAATTAATTTTGATTGGCTTATTTCACATCACGATCACAATGGTGAATTCAGTTTCAATTAAAAGTCAGTTTAAGCCTGGTGGGTAGTTTTCACTTTTTTAGAAGAAAAGTTAGGACCTCTGAGATCGTCAATGGCAGTTGGCTAGTGTCAGGTGTCAAAATCTAAGCCTGAAACTCAAAGCAAAACATTCTATGATGAAAGATGCTAAAAAAGATGCTTCACGGCGTAGAGGATTTTCACATGACGAAAATTGGAAAAAATATTCCAAGTTTGGAAACATTTCACTTTGTAACGTGGGAGATGCTTGCGCAATCAACGTGCAAATCAACTTTATAGTGTCTGTACATGTGAAAATGGTGAAATGCAGTCACACACACACGTCAGCAGCAATAATGCTTCTACATGGTCAACTCAGCAGCCAACACGGTGTTTACAGAATGCGAAATGGAGGAAAACATCAAGTCCAGAGCAAATCTACGCAACTGTAGCCCAGGGGCGCCCTTCAATTTGGAGTTTCAAATTTAGTTATTTCTGGTTGTAGATACATTCATTGTCTTCGGTTTTCAGTCAGCTTTCCGACAAGCTATCAAGCAAGTCCATTTGATTCTCGAAACTTCGACAATCGAAGGCGAAAGCAGATGTTACGGAGAGTTTACGCGTCGCAAAGACAGTCAAATTTGCAGTATCTGCGCCCCTGTAGCCCAGGGGTGCCCTTGAATTAGACCTATTAGATGAATGAATTTGTAGATTTTGTTTACGGGAGATCTTTTCTGATTCAGCCCAGCTCCACGATGCATCTATTCGCAAATTTCTTTATTTATTGCAAGATGGCGTCCATTTCTCTCACAACAGGTTGAAGAGCAAGCAAATTTTTTCATTGTGCAAGCGAATTTCCTCAGCAATCAACATTCAAAGGCAGCTACAAATATTAGTTTTCAGATTTCCTCGTAGATACAGGTCTAGATTAATCCGCAAACTTCAAACAAGCATGGCGATTTTTACAAAAGCAGAAACATAAAACTTCTATCTTCTGTCTTAAATTCTTCTATTCTCGTCTTAGTTTTTCTTCACATGTCCAAGATTTCAGCGACTTTTGACAATTTTGATCATCTGGGTTGGTTGTGTGCGACTTCCTCTACAAAACCCATGTGCTAGAATTTTTCAGAAGAAATTGCCTCGAAGCTTCAATTCTCGAAGCTCTGCATTTCTCGACTGAAATTCCTTTGCATGGTAGAGTAGAAGTCAATATTTTTCAAAATAGAGGATCTGGGTTGTCTTAAAATCATCTTCTGCACAAAACTCATATTTCAATTTTTCTTGAAAAAATTGTCCCCCGCAACCCTTGCTGCCCCTAGTTGCTTTTTTCAGAAAAGCTTTTGCATGTCAAGTTAAACAGTGCTTTTTTGCAATTCTAACGTTGTGGGTTGTTTTAGAATTATTTTCTGCACAAAACCCATGTCTCAAAATTTTTGGTGAAAATAGCCCTCCAACAAGGTATTTTTAGCCTCATCAAGAGACATTTTAGCTTTCCCAATAAAGTTGTCAAAATATAGTTGAGTTTACAGTCAACAGGCGAGTTTTTCATAATGCAGTACACACAGATCGAATTCAAGACTAAGTCAGTCTTGGTTCATGACTTCATTGGAACAGTTGACACGGATTTGCATAAAGTGCTTCCGGAGGCTATCTTGGATCTGATTAAAATCAATCATGCAATACTTCAAAACATCCAAGAATCCGGGTTGCTAGAGGCGGCTTAAGGAAAGATCCCCCAGAAACAGAATCTGCAAATTCATTCATCTGACAGGTCTGATTCAAGGGCGCCCCTAGGCTACAGCGGCGCAGATACTACAAATTTGACTGTCTTTGTGACGTGTAAACTCTCCATAACTTCTACTTCCACCTTCGATTGCCGGAGTTCTGAGAATCGGATGGACTTGCTTGATAGCTTGTTGAAAAGCTGAATGAAAACCGAAGAGAATAAATGTATCTGCAACCAGAAATAACTAAATCTGAAACTCCAAATTGAAGGGCGCCCCTGGGCTACAGTTGTGCAAATTTGCTCTGGACTTGATGTTTTCCTCCATTTCGCATTCTGCAAGCACCATGTTGGCTGCTGAGTTGACCACGTAGAAGCATTACTGCTGTTGACGTGTGTGTGTGACTGTATTTCACCATTTTCACATGTACAAACAATATAAAGTTGATTTGCATGTTGATTGCGCAAGTGTCTCCCACGTTACAAAGTGAAATGTTTCCAGACTTAGAATATCTTTTCCAATTTTCGTCATGTGAAAATCCCCTCCGCCGTGAAGCATCTTTTTCAGCATCTTTCATCATAGAATGTTCTGCTTTTAGTTTTAGGCTTAGATTTTGACACCTGACACTGGCCAACTGCCATTGACGATCTCAGAGGTCCTAACTTTTCTTCTGAAAAAGTGAAAACTACCCACCAGGCTTAAACTGACTTTTAATTGAAACTGACTTCACCACTATGATCGTGATGTGAAATAAGCCAATCAAAATTAATTTCATCCAATTCTGACAAGTTTCAATTTTTAAGGTTTTGCAACCTGAAACGGGGTGTTTGAAACCATAATTTTCAATTTTTCCAAATTTCACTAGTATCTTCTTAACACCAGACTGACTCAAAGTCCATACTTGATTTGCCCAAAAAGTATGTTTTGACATCATTTTAACAAGGTTTAAACCATTTAAGCAAAATGCCTTAATGAAGCAAAAAATTTGGTTTGGGTACAACACTTTGTAATTCTCATCATGTTGATCGGTTGAGTCGTCAAACTACTCCCGTTGAATAAGTGGTTGAGTTGCATAAGCATTGTAATTTCCAGCACTCTCAGTATATTTGCAAACAATCCCCGACGCCATATGCTATCACCTCGCTCGTCATTGGGATCTTGGTGAACATTCTTGGTGTAGGGTTACTTACCTTAGCTGGTTTTGGTTTTGCTAACACTAACAGGTGAAGTGTTGTGGCTAAAATTTAAAAAAAAATTGTAAGGGGGTTATTTCACTGTTGGAGAAATAGAGGCCAAGACCAGGTGCCAAAAATAGCACTTACTAAAAATAGTGAGTCAAATCTCCAAACTGGCCCAACAGAGCCCCACTGAAACTTACTAAAAATAGTAAGTTACTAAAAATAGCAACCCTACTGGAAGAAACCCAAAAAAATCCCACAAAAGCTCATCACAGGACGTTGAACACCCTAACCATATCCACTTAGCCTACAACAACCAACAATAGACTAATGGAAGCTCAGACTAAACTATGGTCAAGAAGGGGACATTACATAAGTGTACAAGGAGAGGAAAAAGACTCAAATTATAAGCAATATTGGATGAGGAGATAAGTGAAGAAGAAAATGCAAGTGGTACATTAGCCACACTTTTGGGAGCAGCCAAATACCACCCTTTTAGAATTCGTAATGTTCTAAAACAACAAAATGTGACTATCCTAGATGATAGCAATGCCACTCACAACTTCATCAACAAAAGTCTTGTGACAAAAATGAGATTAGAAACAGAAAATTTTGAATGTTTCAAAGTGGTCATGGTGGACGGATTTACTACTCCATGCACACAAAGAATCCAACAACTAAGTATTACCTTAGGAAGACATCAAATCAAAGAGGACTTCTACGTGGTAAACACGGGTGATATCGAAGTGGTGTTAGCCAGCCAATGGTTGCACTCCTTAGGAAGATATTACCAAGACTTCCAAAAGATGGAGCTTTGTTTTCGGCACAACAATCAAGAGGTAATCTTACAAGGTTTATCTTATAAGATTCCCAATGAAGGAACAATCAATCATAACAACTCAACATAGTTAATGATAAACAATATAACTTGACTTACATTTATCAAATAGAAATCCACATGTTGCCATCACTAGTTGTCATGAAAACAAAGGTGGATTAAGATTATCTTACTTTTAAATTCAAGATGTAAGTGCACAAAGATATCATCTTGACCTAGGATTGTCAGCCTCTCAAAAGCTAACCAATAACATTAAAGTCCACAAGAATATTCCAAAACAATCTAGAATGTTGGTCTTTCCCATAACACCCCATTTGAAATAATAATAGAAATCTAAAATTCAACCAAATTTTGATATGCCAAAACAATATTTTTGAGTGTAATGAAGACAACTCAATTCATTAGGAACATAATAAATTTGTTGTAAATCAAATAACAGATTTTGACTCTTAGAGAGAACTTAAGAGAAATTTTAGAAAATAATTTGAGGTTTATGTTTTGAGATTTATCATAGGATATATTCATCAAGCTTCATTGAGGGGGTCACAATTGTTCTAATGAAGAGTAATTTGTTCATTTTGAACAAGATCACAATGAACAAACAAGTCCATACCACATATGATCTATCCCACACTAATTGAAACAATGACGATGCATGGATCTACCTTGTAACCTACAAAATTGATCTAGTGAACTTTGTCTTGTGGACCAAATTCACTTCTATATTTAATATCTAGAGTAGATCATTTCATTCAGGAGTCTTCTTCTCCCAAGTCCTTTTTCTTGATCAAAATAGTTTTGCATTCATGATTAAAGATCAAGGACATCAGAATTAGAAATACAGGTACCTTAGATAGATTTGTTACAAATCAAGTTATACCCAAAATTGTTACATAAATCTATGTTAAGTTACATTGTGGGCCCATAACCCACAAATCCTAGGATCATTCTCACCTCTCAAACTTCAGGGAAAATTGATATTGTTTAAATGAATTAAGTGAAATAAAACAAAATTGACAGAATTCAACCAAAAATGCCACCCGTGCCAAAATTGGAAACCCAATACTAAACTATTGCCAAGACCACTACAAAAAATAGCATACTGCTAAAAATAATAAGTGTGCCAAACACAAAATTAGCCCAATTTGAGATACAATTGTGACTTACTAAAATAGTAAGTGCTAAAAATAGCAATTTTTCCCACCAAGAATCTCAGAAAACCCAAAAAAACTCTCTAAAAAATCACTGCAATTACCCCCTAAAATGCTGACAAGAATTCTCCGAGAATTTTGGAATCCCCTGAAATGCCTCTGAATAGCCTATGGGACTCCAAAAATAGACTAACGGTCACTGAAGAGCTTAAGACTGAGTAGGGGACATTATAGTCATCCCTCCCCAAGCAATCGCAAGTCTGGAAGTTGCAAAATCTGCTCATCCTCCCAAGTAGCATCCTCAACTGGCAGATTCTTCCACTTCACCAGATTTTCTTTGATGGACCTCCTCCTCAAGGAGGGCTCTCTAAAATCAATGGCTGCCTCTAGAACCAAAACCAATTGTCCTTCCTCATCCAATGGGGGTTAACTCAGTAGAAGCAACAACATTGTGCCCAAGCACATTTTTGAGGCGTGACAAATGTAAGACATTGTGAACTTTGCTACTCTCTGGTAGCTCCAACTCATAAGCCACCTCTCCAACTCTCCCGGATATCCTGAAAGGCCCATAAAAAAATTGCTTAAGCTTCTTTGCTCCACTCTTCTTGAGAGTGGACTGTCTATATGATTGAAGTCTCAAATAGACCATATCTCTAACCTCGAATACACACTCAATACGATACTGATCAGCATACATCTTCTGCTGATTTTGGGCATGATGAAGACTATCCTTCAAAGATTTCAAAATGTCTTGGCTCTGTTGTAACATATCCCTCGCTTGAGGGGCTCTACTATCACCAAAAAGAAAATCAATGAAGCTAGGAGCTTCATACCCATACAAAGCCATGAATGAAGGCATTTTGATGGACATTTGATATGAAGAATTATAGCAGTATTCTCCCAAATGGAGCCATCTCACCCAAACCTTCTGTTGTCCTGAAACATAATTTTTGAGATATCCTTCAAGCCACTTGTTCACAATCTCGGTTTTCCCATTCGTCTGTGGGTGATAACTAGTGTTTGGAGTGAGCACAGTGCCACTCAATCTGAAAATCTCCTGCCAAAACGTGCTTAGGAACTTGTTGTCCCTATCACTCACAATGTTTTTGGGCAGCCCATGCAATATGAACACCTCTCTGAAGAGCAAATAAGCAATCTGAACTATTGTAAATGTAGTGGTAATGGCAAAGAAATGTGCAAACTTCGTCAATCTATCAACAATTACCAATATGCAATCTCTCCCTTGCACCATAGGCAAGCCCGTAATGAATTCCATGGAGATACTTTCCCATTTTTTATTGGGAATGGACAAGGGCTGTGACAAACCAGTAAGAAAAGTGTGCTCATTTTTGTTTTGTTGGCAGATTTGACACTCCTGAACATAGCAAAGGACCTCATCCTTGAGCCCCTTCCATGAAAATCTCTCCCGAATCTGCCTATAAATTTTGAAATAGCCTTGGTGACCAGTCAAGGGAATGTCATGAAATGATTGGAGCACCTTCATTTTGAGCTTCGATTTAGGCACCAAGAAGATTCTTTATAATATCAAATCATTCACCAATTTGTACCTTTCATCATGCAAGGTACCATCAATTATGCTGGAGGCGAAGCAGTTCTTAGCATACTCTGCAATGATCTGCTATTTCCAATAAGCTGTAATCTCCATCAATGAGCTCAAATGTGGCCTTCTTGACAAGGCATCGACCACTATGTTATTCTTCCCCTTGACATACTCTATGTCAAAATCGTAAGCTTGAAGCTTATTCACCCACTTCTATGTCTGTCATTGAGATCCTTTTGATGCAAGAAGTGCTTAAGACTATTATGATCAGTCTTACTGCCGAAATTTGGCCAAGGGGTGCATGATAGCAAGCATCTCTTTGTCATAAATGGAGGATGTCCTCTCTACACCCCTCAACTTTCGGCTTTCAAAGACAATAGGATGCTTGTCTTGCATTAGAAAAGCACTAATACCTTCTCCCGAAGCATCACACTGCAACTCAAAAGGCTTGTAGAAGCTTGGTATAGCCAAAACAGGACATGAACCCATAAGGTACTTGAACTGATCAAAGGCCTTTTGTGCTTTCTCTAACCAAGTAAATGCCCCTTTTTTGGTAAGATCCATGAGAGGAGCAGCCATTTTAGAATAGCTCTTCACAAACCTTCTATAGAACCCACAAAGACCCAAAAACCCCTCCAGTTGAGTGAGGTTTTTGAGTGGTGGCCAATCCAAGATAGCCTTAATCTTCTCCTGATCCACACTAACTCCCTTAGAGCTGATCACATGACCAAGATAAAGAAGCTCGGTCATTCCAAACTCACATTTGGATTCTTTGGCATACAAAGATTCAACCTCTAGAATGCTAAGAACCTCCTCCAAATGTTTCAGATGCTCTTCCCACAACATTGTAGATCAAGATGCCATCAAAGAAGATTAGCAAAAACTTCCTCAACTGCTTATTGAACACCCTATTCATGCAAAACTGAAAGGTCGTGGGTGCATTAGTCAACCCAAAAGGCATGACTAAGAACTCATAATACCCAAAGTGGCATCTGATGGCATCTCTATGTCCTATTCTCGCATTCTGATATGATGATAGCCTAATCTAAGATCTATCTTAGAGAAGTAAACAGCGCCATGTAGCTCATCAATCAGCTCATCAACCCTCAAACTAGGATACCAGTTCTTCATAGTTTTCTTGTTGATTGCCCAGTAATCTATGCACATGCGCATTGTGTCATCCTTCTTCTTCACCAAAACCACTGAAGAAGCAAAAGGACTCTTGCTTGAGTGAATCTGACCCATCTCCAAGAGTTCTTTGATGGCCTTCCCAATTTCATCCTTGTGCCTTTTCGAATGCCAGTTGTAATGTCCCCTTCCTAGACAATGCCGTCGTGTCAGTGGTTAGCCTATTATCTAGATCCTCGTAGGTTGGCAGATGTGTTTAGAGGGTCACTTGAGGCAGTTATCCAGCGTTAGGAACATCACTCCAACGGTTGATTCAGGTTTGGGCCTTTGCAGACTCTTTTAGAGTGGTTTTTCAAATACTTACTATTTATAGTAAGTCAGGCAGGCGGGAGTTGCTATTTTGGGCAAGGCACCTGGTTCAACTAGTCAGCTCAGTTCGACCCAGTTTGATGATCTGATGAACATACAGTGTTTACTTGGGCATTTAATATTTATTAAATGTTTATTAATTTGACTTTATAATATAAAGTCACTTTAATGAAATATTAATTATTAATGGCAAATTATAAAGTATTTAATACTTTATAAAAGAGGGGTTAAAATAATAATTAAATGAGCATTTAATTATTAATCAAAAGAGGACGCCATTTATTTAATATTTGTCCTAAGTCAAAAAGGGCGAAATTAATCATTTATTTAAATGATTATTAAAAGATTGCTTTGGGTCGAATTCTTGAAAGGAGATATATATACTGCCAAGACAAATCGAACTCATTACGTTATGATTATTCAAATTTGTCTTATTTTCTCTCTGAGCATTGCGGTTTGCGAAACAAGGGTTTCTGCAAACATTTGATTTTGGAGAACGTTCCCTCTTCAAGATCTGACATACTGAGACTGTGAAATATCAGTTGAAGATTGTCAAACATGGTGACTTCATACAAAGGTTGCATTCGAGCTTACTGAGGTGGATTCAAACAGGGGTTTTTGACAGGGATTATTCATCTGAGCAACAAGGCGACTTGTTATTTCTTGATTCTGGATCTGGCACTTTCTTCTAGAGGCCGTACTATATTTATTGCTGCTGGCTGGGCCGTACTTTTCTGTACCAGCAAGGGCCGTACTTCCTTAACTGGAGAATACGCCTTCACCTTTGGTCTTGTCTACTGCAACTTGGGCGCCTAGGTCACTGGGGTCTTCTGCATCGTTCAGAGACTGGAGATTCAAGATCTGAGGCTAGCCGTACCTTTTTCTTCATCATTTCATGGCGGCTGCAATAACCAAGTTTCACAAATAAATGTTATTGTCATTTCTTTGCATGTTGAGTAAATCGCAGTGTAATCTTTCAGAATGAAAAATAAACCATCTGGCATCGATATTTGATCTATTTTCCGTAGTTTGTATGCATCTGGTATTTTATTTTAATTTTCCAATCATTTCCTGCAAAATCGCAAATTCTCCTTTTATTGCAAAGATATCAAAAAAACCAAAAAAATATAGAAAACAAACAAAACTCAGTATTCACAGACAGTGTTTGGGTTGAGAGACACCTGGTCTCTTACACCAGTATGGAGTAGTGATAAGTAGTTTTGCTCCTTCAAGTTCAATCACATGCTCAATCCCCCTTTCAAGAGGTCTGCCAAGAGGAATGCCACCAAACACCTTGCTTCGCTTGGAGAGCAAAGCTTGCACATCAGGATGATAGTGTCTCATATCTTCTAAAGGATTGGAAAGCATGATCACACAATCTATTGCCCACTCTACCATATCATGCCCAATCAACCTTTCCATCCTTTTGAATGAAACTATGCAAGGGCCTCTATTTGACATCCCTCTCAAAACCACCTTCTTCCCTTCTGATGTAAACTTCAGCTCCATGGTTTGAACGTTTAAAGTGATCTCTCCAAGAGATCATAGCCACTGGATACCAAGAACTGCATCCATATTACCAATGCTCACAACATAGAAGTCATCTTTGACTTCGTAGTTGCCCAATTGGATAAACATGTTTGAAATCGGACGAGTGCAAGCGATTGTGAAGCCATCTGCCACCATGAATTTGAAGCCTTCGAACTCTTCGGTTTTGAGGCCTCTCTTAGCTACTATCCCTTTATCAATGAATTATGAGTTGCTCCTGTATCAATTAGAGCAATGATTCAATGCCCACAAAGAACTCCACTAACTCAAAAAGACTCATTCTCTTGAAAGCTAGAAAGTTGGACAAATGTGCCCCCCACTTTCTTGGTCTTCTTCCACCTCTTATGGAGCCTCTTCTTCATCTTTCTCCTCCGAATCTGATTGTTGTTCTGATATATCAGACACTGATCATTAGCAGAATACACCTCCATATGGTGCACTTTGCCTCTTTCAAAGCACTTGTGTCCTGGGGCCCACGGCTCTTTACAAGTGAAGCAATGTTTCTTTCTTTGGAGCTCATTTCAGAGGTCATTATCCATCCAAGAAGGAAACTTCTTAGTCCGATTCGCATCTTTATGAAAAGGCCTCTTATTATTCTTATATGGGAAAGGCTTTGACTGAAATTTTGGCATAGGGGCAGCCAACTCCATACTCCTTGCTTTTTTGATAGCCTCCGATAGAGTTGGTGGGTCAAGGGCCTTCACCCATCCCCTCAACAATTCCATCAATCCTTTAGTGAAAAGGACTACAAGTCTTCTTTCAATGATGTTGGGCAGCATCACAGAAAGCTTATGGAAATCAGAAATGTATGCATCAAGTGAATTGTGTTGTCTAAATTGCTATGTTACCGGGTTCGCCTCAGAAATGCAGGGTACAGGTTTTGGTTCACTTCGAGTCCAGATCTGGGTTCGGTTCTTCTGCGGGTTCGGCCAGGGTGTGTTTTTTCTTGGTCGGGTTCACCCTTGCAGAACCCAGGCAAACCCGGGAAGAACCCAGAGCGAACCTGGGTGAACCCAAGGCGAACCCGCGTGTCTAGGCGACCATAAAGTGGTTTTTTTGCATTTTTTAAATGATTTATGCAGTTTGACTTTGACCCACACCCAAGGAAACCCTAAAAGTGACCTCGAAAACACTTTAAACACCTAAACTACCTCATTCTTATTCATTTGTTTTGCAAACAAGCATTTCATTCCAAGAGGCTGAGTTTTCATTTTTGCATGTTGAATTGACAAAAGGCGTTGAAGATTGATCATTGAAGCTTCTACATATGAGGAGTCCAATATCCAACAGCAACATGGGCACAATACTAGTGCTAGTGACAATGCCATTGGCACTGCTTATGATTCATCTAGTCTTCCTACTTCATCTAATGTCAATGTTGGCATTGATATTGATGATTTAGAGAATCCATTTGATGATTAAAACTTTAAAAGTGTTGTAATATTGAACTTTAAGTTTGAACGATGAATATTATTATATTTATCATGCATGTTTTAAATGATATTCAAGTTTATAGGCTGCATATATATATATATATATATATATATATATATTTATTTGTACATGTTTTTTGTACTAACAAACCCCATTAAAATCAAACCCACCCCCAAAAAATTTAGCCAAACCAGCGAACCAAACCCTCGAACCCAAACGCAAACCAGTACCGAAACTGGCAACTTAGCTAAATTGGGCTAGCTCTCAAAATTTCACCTCAAGCTCCTTAAGATCAAATCTTTCAATGAGTTTTTCTGTGAACTCATCATAGGTATCGATAAGGTTATGGCCAAGAGTAACCATACCATGATACCACCATTCATGGGCAGCTCCATCAAAATGGAGAGTGGCAAACTTGATGGCATCTAACTCCAACATTGGCCTCAATGAACGATAATTTTCCAATTTTTGGACCCAAGCTCTAGTTGTGCCCTTGTCACTACCATCAAAATGCACTAGTAACCTTCCCAAGGGCTTGCTGATAGTTGCACCTTGGGGAGTACTGTTACAACTCCACTTACCACATGTCTATCAAGATGTCACCATTTATGGCACCATACAGATATGAGGCACCGCGCTTTGTTGATAGTTTGGGGATAGTAAGGTACCTAAGGCCATGGATTTATTATAGGAAAGTCAGGATATAATGAAATCTCTAAAGGAAAATATGCAGTAGGCCCAAAAATCAGTAGAAGATGTATGCTGATCAGCATCGTACAGAGAGCAATTTTGAGGTGGGTGACATGGTCTACTTGAGATTATAGCCCTATAGACAGTCCACACTCAAGAAAAGTGGAGCTGAGAAGCTTAAGCCACAGTTCTATAGACCTTTTAAAGTTTCCAAGCGGATTGGAGAAGTAGCTTATAAGCTAGAGTTGCCAACAAACAGTATAGTACATAATATATTTCACGTGTTTCGGATCAAAAAGGTACTTGGTCACAATGTGGTTCCTTCCTTGGAATTGCCACCACTGGATGTAATGTCCCCTTCTCAAACCTGATCGTTCATGTGACCGTTGGCCTTTTTTCTGGAAACCCGAAGGCTAGTCGGAAGGTGAAATTAGGGTTTCCTATTTTTGAGGAGGTCATTGCTCAGAGATGGTGGATTCAATGGCGGATTCCTTCTGGGTTTTCAGAGGGCTTCGCAGTGGTATGTTCATCTCGGCATTCAGAGCACTTTTTGGAATTTACTATTTTTAGTAAATTCTATTTTTGGCAGCTTTCCAGATGAGTTCAGCTCGGTTGACTTCCTGCTTCAGTTTGGTCAGATGTTTGGCTCAGTATTGGCTTCAGGGCACCTTCGGAGGGATAAGCTAAGTCATTTAATTAAAAAGTCACGTTTAAATATTATATTTTAACGTTGACCATGGGCCTAGATTAATGACTTAAAGATGTTTTTAAAAAGGGGTCTTTGAGGGTGGCGCCCTCATTAAAAGATTAATTTAATTATTGCCAAAGTCAAACAAGCTTATGTTGGGCGCATTCTTCAAGCATGGCATTTAATTAAAATATCATTTATTAAACCTTGAAGGAGAAAGTACGCCATTTTGAGGAGATTAGGGTTTTGGCTTGAAAGTGACTTTAGGGTTACGAGAAGTCAAATGGAAATTTATAAAAGGAAGGAGTTGAGCATCATTTGATCATCTTTGGTCGACTATACTGTTATGCTGCCAGATTGGCTCTGGGACTGCTTCGAGGAATGAAGGCCTCCTAGCTTGGGCATCACTTCGTGTTTGGAAGACAACATCTAGTGGTGAATCATTGTTCTGTGAGTTGCATTTAGTTTGTGTTTTGTTCTCAGCTCATTGCATAGTTAGATTCGAATTGGCATTTAGTAGTTTCAGCCCTTTGCATTGTTTCTAGACAGCAGATTGCATGTTTCATTCATAAATCATAAAATACCAAAAATATCGTTCTGGGCATTAACCCATTGGCATTGTTAGACCTAGGCGCCCATATTCTCATATTTGCAGATTTTTTAGTGTTGTCTTTTATTTTATAAAGCAGATCGCCCTCTTTCCTTGAGCCGTACCTTTCAGCTGTGTCTTGAAATCTGTGCAAATTAAATGAAAGGTTTTCGATCTGTTTTCATGGTTTCATCTTAGGCGTCTCCTTTGTTAATGTCTTTTGCATTCGATTTCACGTTATTCCGAGGAGTTTTGTGAGGGTTATGAGCAATTGAGTGTTTACTAAAGCTGCTGGTTATTCATGCAAAATACAGATTTGTAACAAAAACAGATTTAGAAGTTGATCTTTGAAGTTGTATTGTTGGCATTTCCTTTCATGATAAGTTCTTTGTGATGTAACGCTGAGCTCTCAATATTCTAAGCTATTGGCAGACGAATGATTCTTATTCATGTAAATTGACAGTAGTACTGGCAGTCTCTTTCATTGTTGCTCAATTCTGATTTGTAACGCTTAATTTCATTAAAGTTGTTGTAATAGATCTATCTCCGCCCTATGGTAGCTACTTCCCATTCTGGGTGAGCAAGCACATTCTGGGTGTTGAGTAGTTTTCAGCTTTCAGCATTTCAATTCAGGCTTTGCTTTCTGTAATCACTCTGTCATATGGTCACCCCTCACTCCGCATTGGATTGGGTAGCACATACTTGACGTTGAGTTCTTTCCTGCATTTAGAATAGAAGACCCTCTGACCAATGCTCGCCATCATCGGCGCCATTCTGGTTAGAGTTGCTTTCTTGCACGTTTTGGTTTTCTCCTCTAACCTTAACGGGTGCACTGCTTTGTAATCTGTTAATTGAAAAAACGAAAAAATTTGGCTCGGAATATTTCACTGGATGAGGTGGGGAAATTGGTTTTGATTCCTAAGGCCATTATTGATATCAAGGAGCGTACACTTCAAAAGAGGTCAATTAAAGAATATATGGTTAAGTGGAAGAACCTACCAGTTGAGGATACAACATGGGAGAGTGAGCAGATTTTACAGCATCCAGAGTTCCAATTGCTTGGGGTCAAGCAATTTTGGGAAGGGAGGACTAGAATGTCCCTTTCCTAACCTATGTCAATGATTATCAGGATTAGCCTATTCCTTAGGTTCCAATAGGCTAATACGGTTGGTCAGGGGACTCCTCAACTCTTGGGCATGTTTCAGAGCATTTTCGGGCATTTGGTTTGATACTTCCTATTTTTAGTAAGTCACCTCCTCGGCACCAACTTTTTCTTTTCATGTTGATCTTTCCTTAGAATGCTCAGTTACAGTATCCAATGTTGATTTGGTGAATTTCTATGGTTTGAGGATTTTAATTTAAAATAACGTTAATATTATAAAGTTAAATTAAAAATTTACCTTTATGTTATTTTAATATTTTAAAAAGGTTACTTTTTGGGAAACACGAGGAAAGTTTTAAAAAGGTAAGTATTTTGCTTCATTAAATGGGGACACCCAAGTGGGAGACATAAGGGGAATTTAAAAATTAAATAAAGTATTTTATTTCTCCAAGATGGAGCGTGAGGTTTTGGAGGAGCATAGAAAACACTTTATGAGCTCATTTTTGAAGACTTATGCTTGGAAAATATTTTGAGGAGAATACACAGGTTTTACCAGCTGCTTTATAAGGACGAAAACCCTTTCAAAGGTCATCCACTTCGATTGTGAAAGATCAGTCCTAGTGGATTTGTTTACAGACAACTTCATTCAAAGTTATTTGAAGCTCCATTGTTCAAATTTCATTGAGTTTTTAAGGGGTTTCATATCAGAAATTGATGAGTAGATTGAAGAGGAAAGAACAGCAGATTGTAGGCACCATTTTCAGTTCTGAACCATTTCCTTTTTGCTGGCTGTACTCCTCCTTGATAGGCCGTACAACTCCTAGGGGGCGTGTGAGTTATGAGACAAAGCACCTAGTTTTGGAGCAGAATTTTGCGGGTTTTTGGGGCGCCTAGGTTGGAGAAACACTCAGCAATTGTTAGAAGAGTAACCAGCAAGGTGTTGTGGATTTATCAGCATTTGCTTGCATTTCCAGGTTGCTGGTCCAAGTCCAGAATTTCCAGTTTTGTAACAGCAGCTTATGGATATGTCACAAATGTTATTCTGACTGATTTATGGTCATTAATATGTTGTTAAAACCCTTATTGTAACAAAATATTATGACTAATAAATATAGAATAGTTTCAGTTCGTAGTTATTTCCAAAAGGTTGATTTCAGTTATCTATATTGCACATATTTCCATTGGTTGTGTTATTGTTATTTGTCTATTGCATCTATCTTGCAAATCAAGCTTCAATCAAAAAATAAATCAGAAAACACACAAAAATAACTAGGGTGCATATTACAATGGCCATTTTCTAAAATTGTGTTTCATGTTGATGACTTGATCATCACAAGAAAAAATTCCTATGAAATGATCAATGTGGGCCTTCAGGAATTCCTAGGGATCCAAATCAACTATGCCTGGAATTGTCATCTCCTAGCCAAAGTATTGCCTTGGATCTTCCTCAACGATTCGGTCTTCAAGATTTTCATTCAGCTTTCAATCCATTACCAATGGGTACTCAACTTTAGGCATCTCAATAACCAAATTAGCTCGTCCATCCCACTATCTACAAGTCTTTGGTAGGGAGTCTCATCTACCTCACACATACTAGACCTATCACTTCCATTGTTGTCAATGTAGTTTTGAGGTTCATGCAAACACCTTGTGATTGTCATCTTTAGGCAGCTAAGCATATCTTCAATATGTCAAGGATACACTTCAGTTTGGGATTTCATTACATAGTAGGTAGTGCTCTTATTTTGGGATTAAGTAATGCTGACTACATAGGTGATCTTGACAGCCCAAAGAGCACATCTGGCTCTATCTTCTCTCTTGGATCTGGCCCTATCTGCTGGAGGATGATGATGCAAGCGTCTATCTCCTTTTCTACTATGTAGGTTGTATACTATAGTGCAAAGGAGGTAACATTTCAATAATGTGTCTTCAGACTCTTTTTTTCACATATTGGCATTCCTCAAAGAACCCCCGCAATGATAGCTTGAGTGCCATTTTGATGATCCACAATCTGGTCCACCATTAGTGGACAAAACATATTGAAATTCATATGCACTATGTCAAGCAATTATTTCAGGATGGTTACATGGATTTTCAGCATGTTTCCTCTAGTGAGCAGCTTGCTGATACATTCCTGATACATATCTTTGCAAAAGCTCTTTCTAAAGATACATTCCTCAATCTTCAAGCATAGATTGGACTTAGTAGCCCTCTTATAAGATTGATTGAACAGAATGGACATTAGGTAAAGATTATAGAACATTAGTCAAGATAGTGGAAGAGAACAATTACCTTCTTGGCAGGAACAATAATCTCACTGATCAACTCAAAGTAGCTAAGTATTTCAAAAAGATAGATCTCACTTCTAAAAATCATCAAGCCTGCATGGAGCTTGGTGAAATAAGGAAAACAACTTTCATGATGAAATTTGAACTCCTACAAGTGGTATGGTTTAATAAAGGCCCTCACTACCTTCATATGCCTTGTAAATGGAATCTTTCAGCCTTATCTTGGTGGTTTCTCATTATTTATTTGTATGATATCATTATCTATAGTTCCATATGGGTTAAACATATGCAATTTATCCATACAATGTTAGACCTCCTTCACCAAGTTTCAAGCAAAATGAATGTCATTCTATGTCAGTATCTTAGCTTTGTCATTGATGAGCTTGGTATTCATCCATTTCCTGACAAGTCAAAGGGATCCAGGAATGTTTGATCTATACATTGAAAATTAACAAAAATCCTTGGGTTTATGCCAAGCCAGCTCCACCTAATATAGAAAATTCTAATACACATCTCGACAAATTTCTAAAAGTTTAAAAAATATAAGTTTCAATCACATTAGATTTTTCTAACAAGTATAATGGTCTGACTCTCAAGTTCTAATTACAAAAGAGCTTTAAACTGTTACTCGCAGGTAAAGCTGTATAGCCACTAAATATATTGGTGATCAAACATCATAATATTCAGATTTCAGAACAATGGAGAAAAAAGTAAAATAAAATAGTAGAATGCTGTAAGAACTCCACATAAAATGTACAATTAATGGATTTATATACTCACAATATAGATGATAATAGTTTTACTCATCAATGACAAGAAAAAAGATTTCAGATTCTTACAACTTCTGGAATGGTATCAACAATTTTCTCCACAATAGGCTGAAGCAATGTTGGCTTGTAACAGGATGTCACCAAATTGACCATGATCTGTAACAATCCTGTGTCATAATCTCTGTAGAGACAAAGCAGATATGCATATCATGGTTACCAGGTCTGTATTATCTCACATTTGACCTCAACAGACATACCAAATATTTACACAAATTAAAGTAGATTCTAAATGTAAGTTGTGACTAAAGAATCTTTCTTCTAAGAGTGAGCACGATCTTCTTTCTGATACACTCCTATACTTCAATGTTATTTTGTTTTTCTGATTTTTGTTCTTTCCAGTCAATCTAAGTTTGAGCATTAAATGTAAAAGTTTCAAAGAAGAACAATAGATTTAAATAAGCGATAGCATTATTAAAAATAGGAGCCTAATTGTTTCTTCCCACATGAGATAGGTATTGGAACTCATGAAGAATAAAAATTAAGTCAATCAACCTTACAAGAATTTAATGAAATGGGCTTGCTTTTACCAAGCTATATAATTTCAAACAATGGTAAACAAATTTACAATGTACTATCTGAAACTTATAGACACACTACAAGTTTACTCATATACAATAATTACACCCAAACTCTAATAATATCTTAAAAGAAGCCCAAGAGGTTTATGACCCAACAAGTATTCCCAAGTCTGAATATATAAAAACCTCTCCTTGATAAAAAGAATATAATTCTGAAAATGCATCTGGTCAAACAATTTATGGTATCTAAGATATGAAACTGAATTGAGTGTAGATCAAAGGAAACAAAGATCTCTTTAAAAGCTTCTTTGTATTCTCTTTCTATTAGGTATTAGTTTGGATAAGACACACTTGCCAATTGCAATCATTCTCACTTGCCTGCTCCTAGCAGACAAGAAAAGCCATATTATCTAGAGATGAAACATTTAACCACCTTCCAAACCTGCACCCGAGCTGAATGTGTAACATAGTGGATACTCAAGAAACGGACATATACCAGCTTGGCCATCAATGGAGGAAACCCCTAAATCCCCATCCAATTGCATAACTAAAGCCATTTAGATGTAAATCTACTTCTAAATCTAGGTGTGGAAGCTCCATTAATAGTGTCATCCATGAAATAACAGCAAAGAGCAACTGTTAGAGTATAATGTTCATTAGGGGATCATACTTATTTATAAGTGGTCTTAATAATATTAATAAAGCTCTATTGTAATTATAAGGTTTAGCCTTATAATATAAAATAAGGCATTTGTCATATCAAGTTAGAGGTGATTTAAAAAGTGTCACTTTATAAATGTTAATTAATTTATTAATCAACTTAAATAACATTAACTTATTCACTAAAATTTCATCAATCCTTACGTGAAAGGTTGAGAAATATATCAACCAACCTATTCGGAGTTTACCTTGAAAAAGGGACAATACATTGAAAATGTATTGAATGAATTTAATATGTCATTAATATATGTGTAAGAAAATTTGGCATAACTTGTAATGTCCCTGATTTCCGAGTAACCACCATGGAGTGTAACCTAATTAATCAAATATTAAATTGTCCTAAAATGATATTTTGGACATTTATATTTAATTAAGTAATTATGTATTAAAGTAACTTTATTAAAAGGAAGGCAGAAAAAATTAAATTTACTTTAAGTGGAACAAAATATTCAATAATTAAATATTAAAAGATGGTGGAAATGAATTCACGATATCATTTTGGGAATTTTACTATAGGGCTTGGCTTTCTGGGAACTGGAGGACAAAAACCCTCAAGTTTCAAGGTGGATTTGTACGAAAACCCATCTCCATCAAAGGGCAGATTCATTCAGGATTCGCAATCGGACTTCAATGAACAGTTGTTTCGGTTATGAGAAATTTGTAAAGTCTTCTTCGAAGACAAATTTCAGGTAGGTTGAGAAGTTTCAAGTTGACAAATGCACTGAGTTTCCAAGTCTAGAAGGATATGCATATATAATGCAGATGAAGTTGAAAACTTGAAACATGGCAATGTTTGCATATATAGCTATGGTAGTTTGGAGTGAATGAAAATATTAATTATAAATGCTCAGGTATCAGTTATGTTTGAAAGGTCAATCGATATAACAATTTGGATAATTTTGAATAAGCCAACATTCTTAATTCTCTCCTATTCGAGCTATCCTTGAATACACGGGTTAGTAATGTGGGTGTCGGGCTGGTGTTGGAGACCCGTTTCATTAATCCAATGACAAAGGTGCACAGTTAAAGAATAGAAATTGCGACTCAAGGATATGGGGGTTGCCTCATGAAGATAGCCATCCGATCATGACTTAGGAGGATGAGGTGGCAGGATTAATATTTGGATTGACCATAGCAATTGAAGGGATAATCACAATTCACCAACGATTTGAAACTGACGTGGGGACGCTTTATAGTGGTCGGCTATTCAAAATGGCCATTCCTTAAGCATCGCGGCCTATATTGAGGTGTTGCATTCCATTTTAATAAATTGCAAGCATAGGAGACTACCACTCAGCTCACATGGCAAGGAAAGGAAGCCAAGAAGGGATTTTTGGACTGTTGTGGCCCTTCTAATATTCGCCGCCACCCTTGAAGGAGCTGAATATTCTTGGGAAAGCAATGCCACATTGGGGCGTGTTGATGCGTGTTTTATGACACAACAAACATTCTAGAAAAAAGTGTCAAAGACGCTATATCCCCTCTTGAAAAACTACCTCATATGCTAAGACTGCAAGTAAGATCATAAGGTAATTCCAATGTTTAAGATGAGTGTGGATAAGCTTTGTGGTTTGATGTGATTTGTTGGGGGCACAATAGGGATTTACTTTTGCAAGTTACTCAAAAAAGCAAAGACGCGAATGCAGTATCATTTTGGATTTTTTAGATTTTCGACAAAAAAAGTGAAAAAAGAGTAAGGGTTTTAGAAATCCTATGCTAGTCCTATGAAATCAAGAGACGGCAAAGATTGAGTGAAACCAAATAAACAGTACTTTGTTTCGCCACGCTAAACGACAACTACACAAAGCAAGTGCAATCTTCTGGGATTTGTGCTTAAAATTTCTTCACTACGAACAATACCATCAATAGAACAACATTATTCGAAGTAAACGTTAAAGCATCCACGATAAAGCTTAGTCTAACTTTACACATTGAATGAAAAGCATCCAGTCAAAGAAAGTATGAGCTAAGTTTCGCTAACCTTTGCTATCAATCTATCATTCTCTTAACATACATTTAAATTCTGATTCAAATTTACTGGACGAGAAAGAGAAGTATGTGACCATGCAACCATTTGACAATCAAAGGATTCAAAGCACCTCATGCATGATGAATTTCATTATCAAAATAGTCTTTTGCAACAATCTCATAAAACTCTCTCTCTTATTCTCTGCAATCTCTTCTAATGATTCTAATCTCCTTCTATGATCTAATTTATGTTTATCTATCTAATCCGTCTTATGAAATGAGAGAGAGGGGGGGGTTTATATAGCATTCTCGGATTACAATGAATGGCCAAGATTAAAATGAGATTAATGGCCCAGATTCAACATAACTAAACCCTAATTAGGGTTTCCTAAACATCCATCAGTTAACTGGAGAGAACTTCAGGCATCTGGAGTTGCATCTTTATCCACCTGCAAAGCATCACGTTCGGTGAACTTTGACACGATCCGGCCGAATTCCTCCGTGGCAATGTCCAGCAGCGCATTGACGTTGTATTCAAGCAAGTCCAAACTTTCAGCACATTCTGCAAAAGTGATCGTCCATTTTGGTTCATGTAGCAAGCAAGCCTCTCTGACGGTCATGAAGCTAACTGCCTTGGTAAAATTTTCTTTCATGATTGGCCCAAAGGTGGTGGAGAAAATTCTTTGAGCTTGTTCTTTTAAATTTTGTGGCCGTAAGTGTTTCTTTCGGACAATATCTTTGTTGCGCATATCTGCAGCCATCTAGTAAATCTTACTCTGAATCTCCTTTGCCTGTTCTTCAACTTTGGCGCCATCTTGCTTCACTCTTTCCAAGACTTCTCCTCTTGAAATCAGTGCGTAATACCAGCCAATGAAATCATATGCAGCTCCAGCTTCGATAATCCTATCATCAATCAATCTCTCCTTCGGAATGCCCTTTAGCTCTCGAAGACATGGGATAATTTTACTTTGAATATCTTGGAGGCCATCCCACACTTCTGCTAAGTCTGAAACTCGTGACAACAGGAAGGAAGTTGGTTACACATATGCTAGCTTCTCTGCGAATTCCATTGCCTCATCTTTCTTTCCAGCTATCCAGTCCTTAGCCTCTCTGGCTGTTGTCAACTCTTCTTCAAAATTTCCAACTAGTTCCTGCAAAGAATTTGGAGGTGGAAGTGCTGCCTAGTCACCTTGATTGAGTGGCCTAGTCAGATGCTGAATATAATCTTTCAGACACTCAATCTCTTTTTTATATTCTCTTTTCTTTTCCACTTCCCTTTCCAGCCTAGACTTGATGGTGGCAACAAAATTGTCCAAGTCCTCAACTTCCTGCCCTTTTGTCGTCGGACACATATCGATGGTCGTGATGGCATATTCATTCGGAGCAGTTTCATCTTGGAATTTATCGATTGTAGGCACTGCTACTTGCACTGTTCGATTGCCAGCTTCATCCCTTTGTATGGCAGAAAATTTCTTGGCTTTCTTCCTTGTGGCAGTTTGCTCTAGCCTAGCCAAGAAATCTGTGGCATCATCCTCTTCAGGAACCTCTACTGGGACCTTTCTCTTTAATCTTTCTTTTAGCCAATCCGGGATGGTTGACTGCTCAATTCCATCTTCCTGTTGATCTTGGACATCCTGTATATCCTGAACTTCTTGCACGTCTGGAATTTCTGGCAAATCCGGAATTTCTTGCACAAATGGGTCTTCCTGTACCAATTGGATTTCTGGCATATCCGGAATTTCTTGCACAGATGGGTCTTCCTGGATTCCTTTGAGGGCGGAAATCATTCCCTCTTCAAATTCTCCATCCATAATGTCCGTGTCATTATCTGATTCCAGAATTTCCGTGCCGGCAGGAGAAGGTTGATCATCATCTTCTGATTGCACTGGCTCTACATCTCTAATAAGAGAAGGAATTTTGACATGTTCCCAAGACTCTTCATCCATGGCTAGTATTTCATCTATATTTCTGGATGTAGCCGACTAAAGTGGCCTAGACTTATGCTTCTTTCGAGAAGGTCCCTCATCAATTATTTTATTCTTGTCCTGCTTTGCAAAATCATCAATTTCTTTTCTCTTTTTCAAGCTGGCAGCATTTGTTGCTCCATCTGCACAAGATGCTCCGGCATTTGAGGAACATGACTCTATATCGCCCATCAATTCATATGTGAATTGCACATTTCTCCGCCACAAAACTTGCACTTGTTGGTCTATCCACCATTGAGAATATTTGAATATAGGCCGCATTAATGTCGCCAGGTCACCCATCTCAGGCTCAGACCATCTCATAGGAGGAAGTGGCTCGCTTTCATTGAAGCCTGGCTGCAAATATACTCCGTCATCCTCCAATTGATCAGGTACCTTGAAAAGTTTTGTTGCCCTTATCATACTTAGTGGCAATCTCGACCACAGCCTCTTCCTCACATCATACTCATCAGCCGCATTGGCCCAAAAATCTTCTAAGTCTATCCGGTGCTTGTATTTCTCTCCGTCCACAGTTCCAATGTGATGGAGTGGATCAAAGTCATTCCTCGGCTTGTATGATATGAATGGATATTGTTGTATCTCCAGTCGAGCACTCTCTGCTACTTGCGTCGTTTGACATGATTCTTCCATATTGCCGATGAAAAATGGAAAAGTGACAGCTGCTTTCTGTTTTGGCCTTTGGATA
Source organism: Sequoia sempervirens (assembly GCA_007258455.2). Lineage (NCBI taxonomy): Eukaryota > Viridiplantae > Streptophyta > Pinopsida > Cupressales > Cupressaceae > Sequoia > Sequoia sempervirens. The sequence goes on from VDFB02056351.1 coordinate 25,843,537, forward strand.
TTCTGATATGTCTCCAATTGCCTTAGAACTTCCAACAAAACCATTTTGTTGGTTGGATAAATGGGCAGTCTATAAGGACGTCCTGAGAATCCTTGAATCCTGATGTAAGTAAACTTGGGATACTGGATGAACCAGGATCCATATCGGCCAATCAGACTCTTGGCCTCACGGGAGAGTCTTTGATGTGCTCCGCCTTGGAGAAATCGAGTGATATACATAAGGAAGGCGTCATGTGCTCGCCTGAAGTGTGTCTTCTCTTTCAGCTGCAACTGCGGATAACAATCATAGGCCTTGAACTGTCCTTCGCCGTTGCCAACTACACCCTTGCAAACCAAGCCAGTATACTTGTAAGACCTTGCAAGCAAATATATGACGTATGAGCTCATATGAAAGGTCTTGGTTTCCTCCAGGTTGACCAACTGCTCATGGAGGCTATTACTGATCATTCTGGACCAGTTAAACATCTTCACTCTGGAAATTATTTCATCAACGAAATAATACATCCAATTTTCGAAAGGTGCACCCTGAGGATTGCCTACTATCCTATTCAGCAACAAGACTATGTCACCATATTCTTCTTTGAAATGTATTCTGGCCAACTTCTTCGGCATCTTCCCCGCAGTAGGTTTGGGCTTCAGCAACCAAGTCTTGTTTATATTCGATGCACAAAGGTCTTGCTGATCTTTGTAAAGTTTGAGTGCATCTTCTTTGGTTCGATAAGATGTCCAGTTGTAAACTGGAATTCCAAAAGTTTCTTGAATGGCTGGTTCGAACAAGTATGCAAGAACTCTTCCGCCAGGAGCTTCTATCTATCTTTCCCGTGCATTATAATGTAACACACATTCCACCATAAGTTTTGGACACTCTTTTGCGGGCGGAAATCCAACTACATGAACAATTCCGTTGCGCATCATTCTTCTTGCAATTGGCGTAGGCAAACGTCTATCACTTCCGTACATTCTTTCCTTGAAATCATCGAAGTCAACATGGCCAAGGTCGGTGTCCACAATATGCTCCCATTTGGATTTAATCTTTGACTGCAACTTTGCACCCTTGCTGGCAAACTTCATTTTTATCCTCTCGAAAATAAATCTGCAAGAAGAATGTCATGTCCCCATAATTTGTGCCTTCTAGTCAACAAAAGAATAATCTCAAAATTATTAATTTAATTGACATTATAATTATAATTGTTAAAAGAAACAATATTATAATTATAAATAATGCTATAATTATCAATATAATAATAATATCATTATCATGGATGTTAGATACAATATTATTGTAAACGTTCTAAATATTGAACTAATAATAATATTACAATTATTATGGTATTTTGAAGAATATATATATATATATATATATCATAAAATAATCTTGTAATTATTAATACAAAATAAATGTAAGGTATATAAAGAATAACTAATATTGAATAAATAAATGAATAATATTTAATATCTATTCACATTAGCCAATGATTAATATTGTTAGCAAAAGACGCTTCTATTCGAAAGTCGTCTCTCTTTATCGGAGTTTAGGTAAATGGATTTAAAAGGAGGAAAGTCAAGAAGCTAAGGGTATCGAAACATTAAAATATAAAGGCGTAAACTTTGTAAATAGCCATAGGAGAATCGTAGGCCACGGGAAGATTCGTGACTAGCACAACCACTACAGGTGATACCGGCTAGAACAAGCAGGAGAAGGAAATACCTAATATACGCATAGGCGATCTGAAGGAATGAAGGTACGCGATGTTTCATTTTAGAAACTTAGAGAGATCAGGTGCGGCGGAATACCAAAAACGACGACTTCACTATGCAGAACGAGTTGTAAAGTGAAAGGAAGTAAATAGTAGTCACGGGAACAGAGAAGTCTTCATACATATCGAATAGAAGGGAATCAAAACGTCATCACCGAGGCTGAGAATATAGAGACTTTGGATGTATAAGTGGTATCATAGATTGCGGATCATATATAGCCTTTATTAAGAACGGGTTTTATGTTCTTGTAGGTGGCGTGGCACTGGTCAATAACCTTACTGGAGATATCAACTATTGTCTTCACCCATTCGCACATCTAAGCGACCTGAACAAGCATTATTTGTATAATAAGAACCTAGTTATGAAGCGCTACCTTGTAGTGTTCATGGAGGATTGCTCGATTAGGGCATTCGATAAGAACGAGTTATTTGAAGACATCTCATTGATCGAAATGAATATAATTAAAGGCATTAATCAATCAAAACTTAAAAGGAAGGAGGAACAATCGAATAGAGGAGAGAATAAAAGAGGAATAGTAAGTAATATGTTGAAAGGTTAAATGATTGTGCATCCATCAGGTAAGGATGATGATTATTTAAATCATGCATACATAAGGATCGATAAAAATTGGTAATGAATAAATAATATGACATAAGAATTATATGAGTATATATATGAATAATGATATAGGCATGATATTGAAAATAGAATATTTAGGTACATATGTATGTAGAAAATAAAGATATATATATGTACTTATAAATTGAGTCAATTAGGAATGATGTCATAATTCTTATTTAGATAATATTTATGATGGTGTAAATAATGGTGCTTGAGCCTTATAAGTCATAACGACTCCGCTATGATAATGAATGGTATAATAGAATTTCCATCAATGATATCTTGAAAGATGTTAGTATCTAATACGCATAGGAAATTTAGTATAAGAGAATCATCCATAATGAGTAATAGGGATGTTTGATGTCTAATTTATTAATCTCTAACGTTCTAATGTCTTTTTGAGGAATACTTTAAACACGAGATTTGGGTTTAAGAGTTCTGTCAGAAAGGGAACATTACAAGTGGTATCAGAGCAACTTTCCTGCCATCCTGTGAAAATGGTGTATGCAAACTTACCAAGACAAAGGTGTATTCTATAAACATAAAGAAACAATTTGACTCATGCCAATCAGGTATGGTTGTGACCATTGAATATAATTTCTCTTCTAGTAAGATTTATGCAAATTATGAGATTTGAAGAAGAACAATGATATTGTTTTGGAAATAAATAAATAAATATGGAGATTAAATTAGTGATGAATAGGCATATCTAAATATCATTGATAAATATACCTAAATATATAATGATTGATGAGCATATAATAGGTGATTAATAAATACAATTTATGCATAATAATAGTTATCTAATTGATGTAATTTATTGCTAATATGTTATTTTGAATTGGACAACTAATGGTGTTATGATAATCTACCATTCTATTTCAACATAGCATAAGAAGGCGGCATCGTTGGATGGGGGTTTCTGCAAATCAAAGTGGTAAGTTTTAGGTGCGTATTTTCATAGCCCTAAATTAGCAATACTTTTATATAGTGGGAAAACAATATTTGTTAAACGTGTTATAAATGATTGATAAAGGATTGGTGATTAATAGATTTAAGGGCTAATGTATATGATAAATAGTTTATTAATATTTTAATGAATTCATGAATCCTCATAGCATGTTGTAATTGTGTCTTGTAATAAGGTAAGATGCAATTGTTTGTATCAACAATCATGTAGTTGGTTGGGGATGGAACCGATAGGTTGAGCAGATACTAGAGTCCCTTCATGGTAGACCACCCTCATTGGATGATTGCAGGTCTGCCAACGAGGGCCAAGGGGGTCATTTCCATGGGTGTTGGTTGGCCGCTCTCGGGCTAAGAAGGGAGTGCTATAAGGGCCTCCTATGGGAATCCTTCCTCCAAACTATCGCATGGACTTTGTGTCTACCCATTACCAAATTATCATTTTGTTTCAATCCAATCACAAGGGAGGAGGTTTGGGCGCCCATGAAGGAGAGCAGGTACTAGGATCTCTTCAAGGTAAGCTACCCACTTGGATGACTGCGGTCTGCCCATGTGGGCTGAGGGGGTCAGTACAATGGTTGTTGTTGACTACCTTCGGGCTGAGAAGAGAGGCGCTAAGGGCATCCTTGTGCGTGGTCCACTCTTACCTCTTTTGAATTGGATGAGCGAAGATAACTTGAGGTGTTTTAACATCTATTTAGTTCGCTTAGAAATTTACAAAGTGAATGCTTTGTAACATATGTTCATGTGAATGATTGTGCATTATATGTATTCGCGTGTCTGCTTCATGTTTATGTGTATACTCGATGACCTTGGGAAGGAGGATGGGTCCACGGTGTAGTATGGGATACACCAAATCCACCTTCTCGATTATCTGACAGCATACTTCATTCAATTATATTTGTAATTGATTGTACACCTTATAACCATGATTGAATTTGTATTTGAGTGTATACTTTATGAATTATGGTTGAATTTGCAATTGGGTGTATACTCTATGACTACATTTGTATTTGCGTGTATATTATATGATTGAGTTGACTTATGACTATAATTGAGTGTAGATGATCTTGTTTGAGTGCATATTTACAATGTATTTGTATGCGAGTGTATACTCTCCACCTTTGTATACTCTGTGACTTTGAATTCAAGTGTTCCCTTCATGACGATATATTTGGGTGTTTTTGTTTCTTGGTTAGCATCTTGTTTACTTCATGACGACGCATTCAAGTGTGTACTCTATGACCTTGTATCTGTTGTGACTTGTATTCAAGTATGACTTACATGTTTTCATGCACATGCTTTGTGACTTCATGCACTCGTGCATATACTTCATGATATTATGATGTTTTTGTTTCATGGTATATATGGACATACTTAGTAACCTGCTTATCTACTTCATGATTGATGTACTTTTATACATGACTACCCCATTCGTAAGTATATGTTGTTTGTATTTTTTGAGTGTATCTGCAAGCATTCTACTATGTATGATCATTTCATTATTCTTCATGTTGTGTATTTATGCGTATGCTTGAGTGTCCCTAATTATCTTCTGAAATCCAAGCCCCATGATTACACTTCATGCATCTCAGGTGTATTTTTATCAAGTACTTTATTTCCATGCATAGAAGTAAATTTGAGTATACTTGAGCGCTCTATATATATATTCATGTTTTAAGTAACTCCTCTATGTATGAGTATAATACATCGCTTGGGTTTATGTGCTCTACATATGTACTACAAGCTCTTATTCAAGTGTATTTAAATATATAGTTGTGGCTTATGTCGATTTAATTGTATTCAAGAGTGTACCATGTGACTTATGTATATTCAAATGTATACCTAGAAATTGTGTATTCAAGTGCATGCTTTATGGCTTATGTGTATATTCAAGTGTATTTCTTTTCCTAAAGTATAATTACATGATTTACATACTTTGTGTGTAATTTATTGATCAATGCTTGGGGTGTACTTGTCTTACATTGTATGTGTCTTACGTCATGTCTTTCTATATGTATTTGTCTCACCTGGTGTGCCTTAGTCCATGTATTTATAAGTGTATTTCATGCATTTGTATGCTTCGGGTGTAATCTGTGATCATGCTTGCTCCCTATTTTGTATCTATGATTACTATAAAGTCTACATGACTGAACAATGGATAACTTTATGATGTGTTATTCATGAATGGTGTGTTTTCAACATGTCTACTCCACTCTTGTGCATCCTCGTGATTGGCAAGTATACCCATGCTTTATGTATTCAAGTGTGAGTACTTCATGTATTCGAGACTATGTTCCATGTTGATGTATGGTCCATTTATTTGTTCATGCCTGTACTTCATGCTTTAATGCCTTCATGTGTTCAAATGTATGATTCATATCCTAATGAGTGTGCCTCATGCTTGCCTTAGGCCTAATGTACGTGTGTATACTTCTGTAATGCATGAGTTATATTTTGAGTGTATGCTTTAATTGAACATGTAGACTTATTTGAGTGTATTTGCATACTTTGAGTGCAACAACGTGCCTTACTTGTGTTTCCAAAATATTTGTATCATATCTTGCGAGTGATTGTTTGGTGCGCATCAACACGATTATTTCATGAAAAGCTTATGTGTGATTAATTCATGTTTGTCAAGTCTCTTCATACATGAGAACCCTATTAATATGCTTTGTAACAAAACTTATGTATGTTTTCTCATGCTTCGTATGTTACTGGCTTCATTACTGACTTACGATATCTTATGTTTATACCTTGTGACTATTTCATATATGACAGTTTGCTCCATGTATGGAATGTATTCAGCATAAGTGTTTATATGTGTAACTTTTGTACATCGTTGATTGCTTCATGTCTCAAATATCTTCCCTATGTATGATGCAATTGATGCATTGTGAACATGAGTGTTTGCCTAGCTTTGGCATGTTAACTTTCTTAATTGATTAGTCATAATTCAAGTTTGAGATTGCTTGAGGACAAGCAATCCTGGGTGGGGCGGACTGTCATGTCCCCATAATTTGTGCCTTCTAGTCAACAAAAGAATAATCTCAAAATTATTAATTTAATTGACATTATAATTATAATTGTTAAAAGAAACAATATTATAATTATAAATAATGCTATAATTATCAATATAATAATAATATCATTATCATGGATGTTAGATACAATATTATTGTAAACGTTCTAAATATTGAACTAATAATAATATTACAATTATTATGGTATTTTGAAGAATAATATATATATATATATCATAAAATAATCTTGTAATTATTAATACAAAATAAATGTAAGGTATATAAAGAATAACTAATATTGAATAAATAAATGAATAATATTTAATATCTATTCACATTAGCCAGTGATTAATATTGTTAGCAAAAGACGCTTCTATTCGAAAGTCGTCTCTCTTTATCGGAGTTTAGGTAAATGGATTTAAAAGGAGGAAAGTCGAGAAGCTAAGGGTATCGGAACACTAAAATATAAAGGCGTAAACTTTGTAAATAGCGATAGGGGAATCGTAGGCTGCAGGAAGATTCGTGACTAGCACAACCACTCAGGTGATACCGGCTAGAACAAGCAGGAGAAGGAAATACCTAATATATGCATAGGCGATCTGAAGGAATGAAGGCACGCGATGTTTCATTTTAGAAACTTAGAGAGCGGCGGAATACCAAAAACGACGACTTCACTATGCAGAACGAGTTGTAAAGTGAGAGGAAGTAAATAGTAGTCACGGGAACAGAGAAGTCTTCATACATATCGAATAGAAGGGAATCAAAAC